>OY728126.1:898097688-898341688 GCA_963277665.1 Viscum album
TATATAATGAATGTGCACATGCATAATGAATGTTACTTGTATTGATTTCATAGGAATTTGTGATATTATATCATGCATCTAATTGATGATATAATAGCCCAAATAATTCCACCACACACCAAATTGAAACCATTGTATTTTTCTTTTCTAAAAATTCATGATTCAGTTGTTGAAATTTTGTATTCCTTTTTTTAGAGGTTTTGGATCAAGCTACTAGCTTCTTTTTCAACGGGGTCTTCATTTGTATTTTTGATGCTTAATGATTTCATTTTAAGTGGGTTTTTAATTTTCATGGATTTATTCATAAATTGGATTCTTTTCATTTGATTCCATGTTTCCTTTGACACTATCCCTCCTCGATGACCACAATATCTCAATGTTGGTTGTCCTCCAATAGTTTTCTCATACACCTGATCGGTTCGGTGGTTGATTACATGCATATTTATTCAAAATATTGAGCTATATTATATACATATTAAATTATTGGATTGGTGTTGTATGACTCTCAAGTAACTATTGGCTCCACTACTAAGACCCTTTCTTTCTAGTGTAGAGAATCCACGGGTAAGCAGCTACATCTTTTTTTTGTTATTGTTCAGTTTTTTCTTGGTGAGGGGACCCTTTAACACTTTATTAATGTTTTATAGTACTTTTAATGTGCTAATATATATTTTATCCTATGAAAATTAGTTTGAAAAATAATTGGTGTTTGTTTTGGTTATGAAAAAAACATCCACTTAAATTCCTATACAAAATCACTGAAACAAGTGGTGAAAAACATTTTTTTCAATAGCAACCTAAAAACTTGCACAATGGATATTATCTTAAGTGAAAATTTTTGTGTGCACCTTTCAATAATTGTTCTCAAACACAACCTCAATATGATATTCACTCTACTCCATTGTCCAATAATTTTATTGTTTATAGTCTAGTGCTTCGTCTCCTTCTTTTTCATGGTCTCCTCCTCTACCTCCTCCTTCACCTTGATCTCCAAATTTGACTCCACCACTGCCTCCACCTCCACCTCCAAATCCACATCTGCCTCCACCTCCACGTTCACCTATTCCAACACCTTCTTTATTTCCCAACAATTTTATTGTTTGTAGGTCGGTTCTTCTGAACAAATTTATTTCTTCTATTATACTTATCCTCGAGAAATAGATCAAAAATAATATATAATCATTCTGACACTAATTATTCACACCCCAAATATATTTCTAAGGTTTCATAGTCTTTACTAGATCAAAAACATAGCAGTTAATCACCAAAAAATTTTGTCATCAAACATTATGATAGCATGTACGATGACCACTCATCTCTAAACATATTTACTTCTTCTTTTGAGTATGAAGGTTTTCAAAAATCTTGGAAGTACTGAGAAAATAGATACAAACAAATGATTAAGAAATATTTTTAATGAATTTGTAATTAACTTTGGAAATTACCTATTTAGGTATGCTATCCTTTTAATGGTTTATGATCTCTCTCATAAATTTGCAAACATAATATCCACAATTGATGTCATTATCTTGCTTCTGACACTACAAAATCATTTACCAAATTAAGTAAACTATTTGGAAATATTTTTTGATATTTAAAACTTTATATATATACCTTAATTTGTTTCCATTTTTAGAAATTCATATCCTTTATCTATTTAGTTGCTGACTTTATGTCATGCTTTAGCCTATATTTAGCGAATGTGCTATCATAACAAAATTCTTGTTAAAAAAATAATAAAAGATATAATTTGAAGTTTATCTATAAAATGTTGGTTTTAGTGTATTAAAATTTCACAATACACATCATGTGTGGTCAGTTTTATTGGATGTCCATACATTGGATCCAAAAAATAAATCTTTTGGGTATCCGGATTGAATTTGATCAGCATCCAGTGCTACCTAAAAAAACAAAACCAAATAAGTAATGCAAAAAAATAAAAAATATATTTTATGTGATTGGATTGTAAAGCTTTACCTCTGCATTGCAGGCATCAAAAATAGTTTTTTTCTGTTATTTTTTTCTCAAATGCATCGCATAGCTCATCTTTTTGCTTCTCAATTTCTTCATTCAGTAAAGTAAGTTTTTCCATAAAAATGATACAGGGATTAATGAATCCAAATCATGCTTCCCACATCTTTCCATTTATATAGTAGTAATATAAACATCTAGAAAATATGAGTAGTTATTAACTTTAATGAACATATTATATCGTTATTTGGATAAATGTATTATCAAAATGTACCTTATGTATATATTAACAACTGAGAATCCCAACCATTCATGCTTGAGAATCTCATTTATACTCTCGAGAACAACTATATATGTCATGAAAGTTACATATATTTATTTTTCATATAGAATGTAAGAAATATTTTCATCTTTAAATGCAGTAACTTGGTGAAGTTATAATGACAATAAATGTTGCTCTGTAACTATCACAGAGAAGGTACTCCCAAAAGGTCCTTTTGATTTCTTGATCAACCCACTAGATTGTCTTGATTCAACTTTCCATTTCTGCATTTATTTATCCATTTATCATACCTCGCTTTAAACCTTTTTTCATAAACTATTGCAAATTTTTCATATGAAAAAATTTGTTAAATACATACCTTGTGTATCTTTATAAGATTAGATAAACATGCTATGAAAGTTACAATAACATCATTGGCTATTGTAATATCTAGATCATCAAGTGGAACAGGAAACTCAGTAGTCAACTTATGAGCTGCCTCAATCCCCACTCTCATGTGATCTTTTGTGATTTCTTTCAGGTGTAGATTATCTCCTGGGATATTATATTTCATACCCCTCTCAAAAAGGCAGTGTGTGGGTGTTGATAGATAGAAATTAGATATAATTATACCCTGCAGAATTTTAGTAATATAAAGTTATTGAAATTTGTTTGATTCACATTTAAAATAAGGAGTAATGAAAAAAAATTATTATATCAGGTAAGGTATGTGGTTTAGGTGAATGACTAGCCTCAAAGATAGTGGGTTTATTTGGTTCATGTGCAGATATTTATTCCACCGTTGGTTCTCTTTGATCCTTTATCATATATTGGTCTACCAAACCAGACTACACAATAATATCTTGCAAAGCATTTATTTGTGACTAAAATACTTTCTCCATATTATATATATCTTCAAGTGGTTTTATTTTCTTGAAATATTTTTGAGGGGACACTCCAAAACCTAATCCTTTAATGCGACCATATTATTTCGGCCACTTCAAAGCTACTGAAAGTAGTTTTTCTTCCAGTACAGTCACTATTGATTCTTGTATCTAAAATATATAAAACAATATGAAAATAAATATATATTTTTATGAAATATTTTTATAAATCGTAATGAATTTTTATCATTTCATACTTACACATATTTCCCATACTATTTTTGTGTTTTAATCAACTAGTTTACCCTCTTTATTTACACAAGCCTCCTTCCATAGCACATAACATGGGATGAAAGTGGCTTCGTATTTTGATTCATCAATATGAATATAAAAAAAGGAACATATGTTGTTTCATATCACATAAAACTTTTATTATTGATTTAAAATACATAACAATTTCTTCTCTAGTGAAGTGTACCCCATAATTACTTTGGGATAGAGATAATTTTTTTCAACATTGTGATGTTTCATCATTCTTGTTTTTTTCATCAACATTTTTTTGATCCCCTAATAATTATGTAGTTTCAGTATCAACAGTCTATTATTCCTTGGGATTTGTAACATCATCATGTACAGATGATATTGTCTACATTTTTTGTCAAACATTTAGTTTTTCTTGAATAACAACAATGTAAATATGGACAAAGGATTTGAGAAGGGTTGTATGCATGATCTATTTAAAACTTGATGAACTCTTTAACTCTATATTCATACCCTTTTTTCAACGATTAGTGTGCATCTATTTTTAAGGAAATAGGTAATTGAATTTAAGAAAATAATTACTTCACTATGATGGGTGTTATCCTCTAAATTCATCCAAAGGTGAGATTTATAGACAACTGTTATCCTCATCAGCTTCATCTCCTGAATATTTATTATTTCATTTTTTATTGAGACTCGTCCTTCATCTCTTCTGGACATGAACTTATGTTTCTTGAACTACTCTGAGCAGTAGTCATCCCATACCGGGTAATGGTGATCATTTTGAATGAATATTTCTCAAATAATTTCAAGAAACATTTAAGATATTGGGAATGATTCTCAAAAAAATGAAATAATAACTATTCAGGAGATGAAGTTTATGAGGATAAAAGTTTTCTCCTTAAAACTTTGTAAATTATGACATTTTAATATAAAATTTTAAATCTCATCTCAAAATGTTAAACGGTCCCTGACACTACCATGAGAACATCAAATCATCCCCATTGAGCTACACCAAATCTAATATATGTTACTAGTCTTTTCCCCTCAACTATATCTCAAATATAAGAGCTATATGTCCACTAAGGTTCATGTGTCAGGTGTGATTATAAAAATCAACAAATAAATACTAGCAGGGCCCCTAAAAATAAAAAAATGCATATATTTGAGTATATGTTCAAATTAGAAACACTCAAAATACATATTTAATTCACGTAATTGTGTACTAACCATGACACCATGATAATCAAATGTTCCCACTTCATTTCATACCAGTGAATTATACTAATCATACCATAATTTTATACCATAGTAGTTCCCTGAAATTCAAATCATTTCACTAATAAAAGGTTAAAATTTGAATCATAGGAGGAGAAAAAATTATTTATCTCCCTCTATAAATAACCACATCACAGGTACCATGAGATTCTACCTCATACCCCTAGCATCCAAGAATCTCCCTTAGGGATAACCATCACATTTACTTATTACATCCAAATCATGAAATGGGTACAACATAGCCATTTTTTTAGGAAGATAATTTAAAATATGGGGAAGTCTTAACATAATTGATTCAATTAGGAAATAACCACACAATGGATTCCACAATACATTAGTTAAACCTAACTTCTGAAACCCCATAAAGACGAACAAACAATAACACAAATTTTACATCACCCTCACCCTAGCCCTCGATTAATCACTAACATGTCTATTGTAATTCACATTCTAACATACCATACCTATCCCTCACATAATGCCCACCATATTATAATATAAAATACTCAAAGATCAGTTATCTTATATATTTATGCTTGGTTTATTATGTAAAGTCTGTTAAACATGTTTACTTGTTTTAAAATTATCCATATATGAAATTAAAGTTCAGACATGTGTTACTTAGTTATTTATATTCTTTCATTAATATAAGTTAATGGATAGAAATTCTATAACCTCCGTATCATTTTAATATCTATAAAGGAATTTAGTTGTCATATGTTTGGTCTAACAAATTGGATCTACCCAGATTGGTAACTACTCCTTGGTCCATATGTGATTTCCATTCCAGACGCATTAGGTGAAACTACAAGAGTGGGAACCAGATCAAACTATTGGTTTTAGTTTTGTATATTCCAATTAAATCAGGATCCTTCCCTTGAAATCTCATATCTTGGCCCGTGAAAGGGAATGAGATATGATTTAATAAACAACCTAACACCCTAGCCAATAAATTACCCAGGTTTTGATTTAGAAATTCATTAATGAAATCATAAATTTTCTACAACCTAGATACAATGGTTTTTCAGTATCTCCATATAAGCATGTGATAATTGGTGTCTTCTCAATTTACACTACATTAATATCAAAAATAATTTCTTCAATTTGATCAAACTTATCAACCTGATAATCTTCACCATTAATAGATCTTGATTTCTATCCAATTTTACCGTGCCAAAACCAAGGACTATAGAATGTATTAAAACCATAACAAATTAAATGATCTTTAATTTATCTACTTTCCAACTCTGTTGTATGTAAATATTTCAACCAAAGATATAAAAACAAGTCATTTTTTGGAACATTCGATTTTGAAAATTCTAAAAAATCATCAACCCTTTCCTCATATTCATCACTTTTTTATAGTGTTGTAATCCAACTACGATTCATTATCACCTTTAATAAATTTCAAGTACTAAATATATTTTTTTTGAAAAAATAAATTCAAATTTACCTTTATAAATAAAAATAAAATCAAATAAATGAAAAATATTTCACAAATTAAATAAATAAAACAAATTTCAAAAAAAAAGGTTTCACCTTAGACTTATTCAATTATAATCTATTCAAAAAAAATCCAAAAATAAATAAATAAATCTTACCATTTATTTTAAAGGATTGACCACAAATAAAACTCAATTTTTCTTTATTTTAATTATATAATTTGGTAATTATTATTTTCAAAATATATAAAAAATATAAATTATAAAATAACATTAGAAATAATATATTAGTGATGAAAACAATATCGATAGTGATAAAGATCCAAAAGGAGGCATATAATTTCATTCATCATATTGAAAATAAAAATGTCACTTCATGTAATAAATAAAAAGGGATATATACTATGAACATGATTAAATAGGGAGTGGATTTGATTATTTTTTCTAATTATATTCAAAATAAATTTCAATATTATTCTCCTAATCATATCATTTTAGAATGAGAAATATTAGTGTACTTTATTAATATAGATTATGTAGAAAGTAACATTAGGGAAGTGATGATGTTTTTTGATGAAATAGTTATAGTACCTAATGAGGGTTAAGTTAAAAAAAATCTAGAGGAATTGTATATAAATATTAAACTATATAATAGAAAATAAATGGGGGATAACTCTAAAAAACTCTTATATTATTCTTGTGTTATTCAATCTGAATTATAAACTAACTTCCCCTATACTAAAATTACACAATCAACACAACTATAAATATAACTTTAATAGTGTTGGCCTTTATCAGTGCTAGAAAAAAGCACCGATAAAGTTTCTCTTTATCAACGAAAAAACAAGCCTTGATAAAGGGTGCCTTTTATCAATGCTTTTTTCAAGCATTGATAAATGGTACCCATTATCGATTCTCTTTTTAACACTGATAAATGGTAAGATTTATCAACGTTTTTTTAGCACTAACAAAAGGTATCGTTTATCAGCGCTTTATTTTTAGTGTTGATAATGGGTACCATTTACTAGTGCTTTATTTTTAATGATGATAAAGAGATCCTTTATCAGCACTTTTTTAGCATTGATAAAGGTCCCGAATAAAATGAAATAATTAAATAAATAGAAATAGAAATGATTTTATTAAAAAAATTATTAAAAAAATTATTAATTAAATAATTATTGATAAAAATGAATAAATTGAATATACTATATATAAATTATAATTACTAATAAATAGTATGTATTAAATATATAAATATATGTAAAATGAAAATTAAACAAATAAAAATTAAAAATAAGAAAATTAAGAAAAATATTAAACATTTTATTAATTAAATAATTATTGATAATATTAATAAATAGTATATATTAAATATATAAATATATAGATATATATGAATGTATATAAATATGATTTATATAATATGAAATATTTATGATTTACATTAGATAAGTCATATATTTAGTGAAAAATAGTTTATAATTAAAAATTAATATGAATTAAAAATACTGACTAATTGCATCGAGTAATGGACATAATTGAATGTCATTTGATTTTTCAATTTAACATATATCAAATGTGTGTTATATTGATTTCACATACATATATAAATAATTAATGCATTTTTATATACAACACGCACACACAAATATTTACGTAATGAAATATTATATAGAAACACATACACCCAAAATCTATGTAATTTATTCAAATTTTAGTATTCATTTTAGAATTTCATTATAACACACTGCATTTAATATATCATGAATTTAATCGATAAATTTTATTTATTTATTTTTAATTTTATTATAGTTGGGTATTAATTCATTTTTAATTTTTTTTGGAATTTAATCAATTTTTATTACTTATTTATATATATTTATTTACTATGTTTTAATATTTTCAATATGTATTCATATTTATTTCAATATATATCCATATTTTTTTAATAATTTATTTTTAATTAATAAAACATATCTATTTTTTCAATATTGTTCAAGTGTACTCATTTTTAATTATTTAATTTCACTCATTTTTAACATGCATGCACTTAAGATTAAATATTAATTAATAATGTTAAAAATATATTTGAAAATAAATATTTATAAATAAATATATTTATAAATTTATATTTATTATATCTATACATTTATATATTTATAATTATAAAAAAATATTTTTTAAAAAAATATTTATATAATTATAAATAACTAATTATACATATTTAAATAATTATATATTGTTAAATAATTATAAAATTATAACAAATTTATTTAAATAATGAATATATTTACTATATTTATATTTATATATTATTATATAAATATATATAATGATTTAAATATATAAATATATAAATATTATTTTTAAAAAAAGTATTTATATATTTATAAATAAAAAAATATATATTTAAATAATTATAAAATTATAACAAATATATTTAAATAATGAATATATTTACTATATTTATATTTATATATATTTATTAAATATATATAATTATATAAATATATTTACAAAAAAAATATTTATAATTTATAAATCATTTATCAGTGTTAAAGTTTTAGCGCTAATAAATATATATTTTTATCTTTATTAGTGCTAAAAAGCACTTATAAAATGAATATTTATCAATTATTATTAAATTAGAGCTGGTAAAATGGATCTTTATCATCACTTTTTTGGAAGAGCTGATAAAAGTGTCTCGATCTATTTAAAAAACCCTAACCAATCATGATATCTGAATCTTTCCATGGAATCCATATGTTGTTGGTGCTCTTACTCATTAAATCCAAGCTCGAATCAAGGCTCAAACAATTCAAAGGCTTGAATCCAAGGATCAAATGATTCAAGGGTCGAACAAATTCCAGGTTTGGAAATATCTCTACTTTCTCTTGAATGATTCAAAGCCACAATCCAATGTATGTTATTTTCTCCTCCTCCTCACTTGTTGATTATGTATACGGTGGTTAACTAACATTGAAGTATGATTAATAAGTGACTATTTAGTGTGGTTTACTACTATGTTTACTATTTTCAGTCACTGTTTTTTTTGTGTTCTTTTTTAATAGGGTTTGGGTGGTTCTAGTTATGGTTTGTGAAGGTTGGTTTTGGAATTGTGGAATGATCTGGTTATGATGGTGGTGGTTTAGTTGATGATGTGTTGTTATCATTATGGTGGTGGTATGGCTGGTTGATCCATAAAGGGGATGGTTGCAGCTATTATAGCATAGATGGAATGAGTGTGGTGTCTATTGGTATGGGATAGTGTAGTTGTTGATGTGATATTATGAGGGGTTGGTGGGATTGAGTCTCGGTTTATAGGTCTCATGGAACATGGTTGTATGAATAAAATTAATGATGGGTAATGGACTAGAAAGTGGTGAGAAATGGGTTAATTAATGAACTAATTTGAAAATTAGGTTGAAATAAAACATGTGAAGACTATAATGAATATGAATAAGTAAAAACAAATGAATTAAAAGTGAAAAGTGGATAAATGAATATAATGTGGATAATAATGGTGAATCTAGAATTTAATAATGATGTGATTAAATGGTAAGTTAGTAAAGTTGTGTTTGTCTGGTTTGTAGTTATGTATAAGTGTCTAGCAGTTTGGTAGCGGTTGTTGGTTCAAGGTAGCTGGGTGATGTAGCTTAATAAATTCATGTTAATGAATGAAAATATAATTGTGAGTTAACCCTTGGGTTGGGCTTGTGTGGATTATTATATGATATGTATTTTCATGATATTTTATACACATCACCACTTGATTTGGGTAAACTTACTGATACCCATTGAGGTGGCAATGAGCCTGTACCCTAGTGGTACAGGCTTCTTCTTGGCATCCAAAAGACCCAAGATCAAATCCGGGCAGAGACTAAGTTTCGGGCACTGTAGCACCGGCGACACTGTAGCAGCGGAGGCACTATAGCAGGGAACTGTAGCGGTGGCAGTAATGTAGCAGGTACTGTAGCAGTCCGGGTACTGTAGTAGTACTATTCACCGAGGGGCTCTTTGAGCCAAAAAAATGGGCTTTCAAGCCTAGTCTTCAGGCCACTTGGCCTTGGGCCTTCGGGCTATGTAATGGGTCTCACTCTACCCAGTCTAAAGAGGTATTTTATTTAAATAATAAATTGAGGCTTCGGCCCCAACCTTTAAAAAAAACTGATACCCATTGAGGTGTGAGACTGACTAAATCAATGGTAAAGTGGTTGTGGGGTATTATTCAAATATATTCCTTTTATACTATATTAAAATACCTTTTATATAGATTTAGTGGGTGATCCTTGGTGATATTTGTTGTCAGTTGACCTTTGTGGGTTTATGAGGATCGATTTAAACTTAATTAACACATTGAAAATAATAAGAAACCCCACTCCCAAGATCTACCATGATTTAAATAGAATCCATGCTTAAAAAAATAAAGAACACGTGTATACCTTTTAATAAATTGAATTTACTACTACTTTCATTATAGTGGTTTGTTAAACATACCTTATAGGTAGCTGAAGGGATCCATCCTTTGTGATGTATCCATGGGTTAAAAGAATCACCCAAAGTTAGAGTGTGATTCTTTCTCTCCAAGACATATTAATTCCTCACTGTGTAAAAGATGAGGAAGAATATATATTTTAGGGGAGAAATATCTAGAAAAGGATTAGGAAATCTCACATATCCATCCTCATGGGAACTATGACTTTTTATATACCTCAAGGATACTCCCCTAGTGTTCATGCATTTACTTGTATATTACAATTATATTAATTTGGTTAAAACTCTTTATAACCTTCGTCTATTTTTTTAGAAAATCTTTACAATCATTCATACAACCATTTAATTTTTCACATGTTCATTAGATTTCATTCAATGGTTTAAATTCATCATCCAATTTTACTTATGAAGATTCATCGCACTTCAAATTTATTTTTGTAAGAGTGGGTCATATTCCCTTTAACTTAAAACCTCTATATCTTCCATAATTACTATTATTTATCCCATTATGACTAAAATTTTATACTATGTTCCAAAAATCACCATATAAATCATAATGTTCATGAAAATTAAATTTTATTGTAAATACTACTCTTTTTATACTTGAAAATAATTCTTATTTTCAATCTGTCTAAACATAATTCTTGAATCAATTTATCAACTAAGAATTTTGAGATGTTAAAAACCTTTATCGTTATTAGGTATATTCTTTTCCTAAAATAATTTTTTCCATTCCATATCAATTTTTAATTGAAATTGAAATTATAATTTTTATATGTTTTCAAATATTTGATATACCATTAATATTAAATGTAATAATTCCTTAGGTTGTTACATCGCTTGTTCCAAAAAATAGAATGGAGGTTATCAAATTCTATATATGTTAGAATAATTATTAGAAATTATTTTTAGGTATTCATCATTTTATGTTTACATGTTTGGTTCCACCCTTAAGAATATATGATTACCATCCATATATATGAAATAACTATTTACTTATTAAAATGTTTTATCAATACATTTTTATATATTCTAGTTGATGGAATGGGAGTTTATTATTATTTTTTATCATATTTGGGTTTCTTATTACTCCTTAATTTCCTATATTATATTTTTATTTGTTTATAGGATTTAATAAATACTTTATGGGTCATTTTAATAGAGGTATGACTAGTATTAGTTAGATTATTGAAAGTATTAAAAGGTGGATTTATCCTATAAATATAGAATTCATAGAATCTCCAAGGATTCATATATCATAACATATCCTGGTGAGACCCCTTAAATCATAGAAAATAATGTGTATACCCCCCAAATATCACCTTAAATAGGCCACAAGTTAATAACTAGTTCCAATGGTGTAATTCTCACAAATGGGGGCATTACCCCTTTTAGAGAACACAATGGAGTAAAATTGTCATCCTCATCAGCTTCATCTCTTGAACAGTTATTATTGTAATCTATTTCTTGAGACTCATACTTCATCTCTTTTATGTTTCTTGTACTAATATGAGTAGTATTAATCCCATATATGACTATTTCTTAGATTATTTCAAGAAATATAGGTGCATTTCCACAAGATATGGAGGATGAGTGTCAAACAAAAAAATGCAATGATAATTGTTCGGTGATGATCTGATGAGGATGGTAGTTGTCTATAAATTTTACCCTTGTATGAATTCAGAGTATAACACCTACCATAGTGGTGTAATTATTTTATTAAATTCAATTATCCATTTTCTTCAAAACATACTGAAATTCTTTGAAACAATCAAACGTTAGGTTTCCCTTATTATAATTATCTATAACTTTCACCTTTGATAATGAATATGTTATGTGTATTTATTTATTTATTTATTTATTATACAAAATGAATATTTTATAAACCCAATAGGATGGATATAAATTGAAAAGGGATGCATTATAATCATTTTACAAAATTTTATGAAGATAGAGTTTAAGAGTTCATCAAGTTTTCAATAGAGCATGCATACGACCATTATCAAATCCTTTTTCCATGTTTACATTGTTGTTATTCAAGAAAAATTAGTTTGAAAGAGTTGTGAGAACATTTTATTTATCACATAATATATTAGAACTATAAATGTTTAAATATACATGAGGAAAAACTAAATGTTTACACCAATTGAGATGATACTACAGTTTATGAATCATTTGATATAAATACCAATGTAAATGATGATAGATATTGCATGGAAGAAATGAAAATGGAAATTGAAGATAACCTTCATGGTTGTCCAAAGTTGTTTGAGAAGTTAAATAGTTTTGATAAGAGACCATTGTATATTGTTTGTACTAAATACGTAACATTTTCAGTTGTATTAAAGTTATATAATTTGAAAGCTCATAGAAGATGATGCCATATTTACAGAACTACTTGGTCTCTTGAATGATATGCTACCAGAAGAAAATAAACTATCATTTTGATCATATAATACTAAAATAATGCTTCGTTCAATGAGAATGATCTCTAAAAATATATATTCTTGTCCAAATTATTGCATATTATTTCACAAGGACCATGAATAACTCATAAAATTCCTTAAGTGTGGCACATATCGATACAAGAAAAATTAATCAAGTCCTTCAAAATCTATATGGTATTTTACCATCATTCCACCATTTATAAGGCTATATGGATGTTAAGAAACCTATATACAATTAACATGGAATGAAGATACAATAATTAAAGATGGGAATCTACATCATTTAGAAGATTCTCCTTAGTGGAAGAAAATTGATTACAAGTATCCTGAATTTGGAAATGAGTTGAGTTTCATCTTGTGTTATCTACAGATGGAATAAATCATTTTGGTGTATAGAGTAGCACTCATAGTACATGGCACATCATGTTGGTAAATTATAACTTGTTTCCATGGTTATGCATAAAGAACAAATACATTATGTTTTATCTACTTATATCTAGACCAAAGTAACCTGGTAATGATATTGATGTCTATTTGGATCCATTGATCAAAGATCTAAAATTGATGTGAGATACATGTGTTATAATGTATGATTCTCATAGAAGTTAATAATTCTCATTTATTTTCATGTTTTATGAGATGATAAATGACTTCCCTATTTATGGAAATGTATTAGGCTATAGAATTAAAGGAATGTTGGGTTGTCCCAGTTGTGAACAATACACACACTCAGTTCGGTTGAAGATTTTCTCAAAGACTGTGTTTTTAGGGCATCAAATTTTTTTTACCTTCCTGGCATAAATATTGATCATGGAAAACAGAATTCGATGGGAATATTGAAAAAGGTACAACACTATCTCCACTAACTGGTGATCAATTGTTCGATAAAGTAAAAGATAATGACACTATTTTTGGTAAACCATTTTTGAAAAACCTTACAAAATCAGGTTGGTAGAATATATTAATTTTATTTGAATTATTGTATTGGAATTTTTTGTACGTCATACATTTTCTTGATTTCATTCATGTAGAAAAAAATGTATTTGATAGTGTTATTGGCATGTTACTAAATTTTCCTGGAAAAAAGAAAGATGGAATCAAGGCTAGGTTGGATATGATTGACATAGGGATATGGGAAGAGTTGGCACCGGTGAAGGGTAAAGTACGAAATTTTCTTCCTCCAGTGGCTTACACTCTATCCAGATAAAAAAAATTCAATTTTTCTTTTTCCTTAATAGTATAAAAGTTCCATGTGGGTGTTCATAATATATCAATAATGTCATTTCAGTGACTAATTTGAAGTTACAGGGACTAAAATTACACGATTTTCATGTTTTGATGCAATATCTGATGCTTATTTCTTTCTATTTCATTCTGTCTAAAAATGTACAACATATATTAACTATACTCTGCTTCTTTTTCAAAGTCATATACAGTAAATTTATAGACCTAATGAAGTTTCTTATCATGAATAAGAAGGTTTTGGTTATATTATTTGAATTAGATATGTCTGTCCCATCACCATTATTTGATATAATTGTCCACCAGATTGTTCACTTGGTTAGAGAGATTCAAATATGTGGTCATGTCCATTACAGATAGATATACCCCATTGAAAGGTATATAAATATTTTGAAATTGTGTGTCAATAATCGAAGTCATCTAGAAGGTTTTATTGTATAATGATATATTTTTGAAGATGTTGTTTAATTTTTTACTGGTTACCTATTAGATGTTGACAACATAGGTCTCCCAAAGTATTTTTATAGTAGACACCTTATGGGTGAATGGATTTCTCAAACAGATTTCATTACAATTACCTTCATAGAGTGGGAGCAAACGCACCTTTACATTTTATATAATAGTGATGATGTTGATCCATATGTCGAAGCCCAAAAAGAAATTCTTATATATTTGAATCCATCAAGTGCTGAAGTATGAATATCAAACACACATAATAAGTAGTTTATAGGATGTTTCTAAGATCAAATTTATAAGGATTTATCTGAAAATCCAAATTCAATTGTTGAATGACTTTGATGGATGGCCAGGGGACCGAATGGAAATGTTATATCTTACACTGGTTTTATAATAAATGGTTATAAATTCTATATAAAAGAGAAAAATGACCACAATACAATGAAAAATAGTGGTTTTACACCTATGTCAGAAGTGCTTAACATATCTAGTTCCAAGGATAGAAATCCAATTTATGAAAATATGTCTTATTTTGGCATTATCAAATAGATATACGAGTTGGATTATACAAAATTTCAAGTGCTATTTTTTCATTTCAAATGGGTTGACAATAGGAGTGTAGTGAAAGTTGATGAAATGGGATTCATGAAGGTAAATTTCAATGTAGAAGGGGAAAAACAATTTGATCATAATGGCATCGCAAGAAATGAAATTATTTTATATCTCAGATCTAGAAAATAAGAATTGGTCAATTGTCCTATTGGTGAATAAAAAAACTATCAGATTAGATGAAAATTCAACCAAGTATGACCCTTTAATTGGGAGATCAGAATCATTTCATATCGGTCCTAATGTATAAAATGTATTTTACATTATAGGGGACCACAAAGAGGGTATTTTTATTCTCGATAGAGGATCCAAATCCCTAAAACCTTTAAAAAAATAAAGAGAGTTCAGTGAGAAGATAAAAGTGTTTTTTAATATACTATGTTTTTTCTCATAATATTATCTATTCTCTACTATATTAATATAATCTAAATTAAATGTTTAACTACTCATGAAAACAATAAATATTTCACATTATGATGTTTCCAATCCCATGAAATAATAGACTATAATGAAGAAAACCCTTTGGGAAGATGTAAAGGTAATGTTACGATATACTTTCTCTATTTTACTGAAAAATTATATAATGAAATGTTGATTTAATTTTTATTATTCATTGAAAAGTTCATTTATTTTAGACATTTTATGTCCATATTTAATTTATTTTTTCACCAAAACTTCTAGACAATTCTTCTCCCTCAAAACCTTTTCACCCTTGTAGTATTGGAATTTATCACTTTCCTTAAAGTTACCTCCACTACCTTTGTAGGAAGAGAAATGATGATACCTCTTCTCAATCACATAGGTAATCTTTATGTTTTTAAAATAAAATCATTGTTCATATATATAATATATTATTTCATATTTATATTTAATTTATTTATTTTTAGTACTACTCACATAAGAATTATTTTCTTATATAGGTGGATTCTTTTGTTCAAGTTGGGGTGATTTGTTCGAAGCTTCTCATGATCATGAGATATTGGACTTCAAGGATGGAACTAATATAATAGAAACAATGAAATGGGTCAATAATGCATACAACCATAATGAAAAGGTGAATTCCTACTACTTATTTAATTAATTTTATCATCGTTTTATCTAATTTTTTTAAGTTAATTTCCTTATCATTTTTATCTAATACTTATTTAGTTTTTTTTCACAAATTTTTTGGGAAGAAATATTTTTACATTTTGGTTATTTTAGAATATTTTGTCCATATTTAATGCCTTTATGCATCAAAAATTCCACAAACATCTTCTCCCTCAAAACCTTTCACCCCTGTAGTGTTGGCATTTATCACTTTCCTTAAAGTCCCCCCCCACTGCCTTTGTAGGAAGAGAAACAACACAAAATCTACTCAATTATAGAGGTAATCTTAATTCTTTCATAGTAAAATAATTTTCTATAGAATTAATGTATTATTTCATATTTATGTTTAATTGATATCATTTTAGTATTACTCAAATAATAATTATTTTCGTATATAGGTGGATTCTTTTGTTTAAGTTGGGGTGGTTTGTTCGAATCTACTCATGCACATGAGATATTGGACTTCAGGCCTGTAAATGAGATAGTGACAATAAAGAAATGGGTTAAGAATGTATACAACCATCATGAAAAGGTGAATTCACACTACTTATTTAATTAATTTTTCCATCATTTTATCTGCTATTTGTAAGATAATTTCCTTATTATTTTTATCTAATACTTATTTAATTTTTTCATAGATATTTAGGGAAGTCATATTTTGATTTCAAATATCTAAACATGCCAAAAAAGATATAGCATGTTCCTTTCTACCAATATTACCACTCTTTCCATTGGATTTCTTTGTCAAAATTCAAACATTGTAGTTTAATGATCAATATGCAGTGTTGGAAGTTTGACAAATAAAGTCAATGGTAATAATGGTAACATTAGTAGTTGGGATTTTTTAAGAATTTAGGTCATTTAAGAATCATATTCACCTCAATATGACACACAGTGTGACCGATATGACTCCAAGTGCTCTTTTTGATTTAAAATTGACATTAATTTTAGTAAAAATGACAACTAACATACTCAAAACTGATAAAACACATTCAGATTATTTTGATACTTTAGGAAAATTATCCATAAGTCATTTGTGATGTGTAGAAATAAACTCCACCTCAATTTGATTCATGATGTGTCGAGATGATTCAAAGTGTCTGTTATCAGTTTAAAATTAACATTTTAGTTCAAAAAGTGTCACTCACTGAAAATTGAGAAAATACACTTGGATTGTCTTGATAATTTAGGAAAATAATTCATAATTCAATTTTTTATGTGTGGGAATCATTCTCATGTAAAATTGACACATGATGTGACTGATATGACTCAAAGTGTGTGTTTCTAGTTTAAAATGACATTTTAGTAAAAAAGAAAAGTGGCATACTCAAAATTGAGAAAACACATTCTGATTGTTTTGATACTTTATTACAATGATACATAAGTTATTTGGAACATGTAGGAATTATCCTAATATCGATATGATATACGGTGTGACCGGTATGAATCCAAGTTCATCTTTTTATTTAAAATTGACATTAATTTTATTAAAAATCACAAATAACATACTCAAAACTGAGAAAACACATTCAAATTATTTTGATACTTTAGTAAAATGATCCATAAGTCATTTGGGATGTGTAGGAATCAGCCTCACCTAAATCCAGTATACGATGTGACCAGTACAACTCCAAGTAGATATTTTTATTTAAAATTGACATTAATTTTAGTAAAAAAGACAAATGACATACTCAAAACCAAGTAAACACATTCGTATTTATTCAATACATTATTAAAATTATCCATAAGTCATTTGGGACACGTATGGATCAACATCACCTCAATCCAATGCACGGTGTGACTGGTATGACTCCAAGTGTGTCTTTTTATTTAAAATTGACATTAATTTTAGTAAAAAAGATAACTAACATACTCAAAACCAATAAAATGGATTTATATTATTTTGATACTTTATTAAAATTATACACAAGTAATTTAGTATGTGTAGGAATCAACTGCACCTCAATCTGACGCATGGTGTGACCGGTATGACTCCAAGTGCATCTTTTTATTTAAAATTGACATTAATTTTAGTAAAAAATACAACTAACATGCTCAAAATAGATAAAACACGTTCATATTGTTTTTATACTTTATTAAAATGATCCATAACTCATTTTTGATGTGTAAGAATCATTCGCACCTCAATCTGATACATGATGTTCCCAATATGACTCAAAGTTCATATTATCGGTTTAAAATTGACATTTTAGTTCAAAAATCACTCATTGAAAACTAAGAAAACATGATTGGATTGTCTTTATAATTTAGGAAAACGATTCATAATTCATTTTTTATGTTTAGAAATTAGTCACGCATAAAACTGACACACAATGTAACCAATATGACTCAAAGTGTGTGTTTTCATTTTAAAATGATATTTTAGTAAAAAAGACAAGTAACATAATCAAAACTGAGAAAATTCATTCATATTTTTTTGATACTTTATAAAAACAATACATAATTCATTTGGGACATGTAGGAATTATCTTAACCTCAATCTGATGCACGATGTTACCAGTATGACTTCAAGTGCGTCTTTTTATTTAAAATTGACATTAATTTTAGTAAAAAAGACAACCAACATAATCAAAACCAAGAAAACACATTTGGTTAGTAAAATGATTCATAAGTTATTTGGGATGTTTAAGAATCAACCACAATTCAATACTATGCATGGTGTGATTGGTATGCCTCAAATTGAATCTTTTTATTTAAAATTGACATTAATTTTAGTAAAAAGGACAACTGACATACTCAAAACTAAGAAAACACATTCAGATTGTTTTGATACTTTATTAAAATAATCCATAATTCATTTTTAATTTGTATAAATCATCCACAACTCAATATAATACACGATATGTCTGGTATGACTCAAAGTGTCTGTTATCAGTTTAAAATTGACATTTTAGTTCAAAAGTGTCACTCACTAAAAACCAAGAAAATGAACTCGTATTTTATTCATAATTTAATAAAATGATTCATTATTAATTTTTAATGTTTAGGAATCAGTCTCACATCAAACTGAAAATTTATGTTACTGGTATGTCCCAAAGTGCGTGTTTCTAGTTTAAAATAAAATTTTATTAAAAAAGAGAAGTGACATACTCAAAACTGATAAAACGCATTCAGATTATTTTTATACTTTAAAAAAATTATACATAAGTCATTTGGGATGTGTAAGAAGAATATTACCCTCAATACAATGCATGGTGTGACCGGTATGACTCCAAGTGTGTCTTTTTATTTAAAATTGATATTAATTTTAGTAAAAAATACAACTAACATACTAAAAACCAAGAAAACACATTTGGTTTGTTTTGATACATTAGTAAAACAATCTGTAAGTAATTTTTAATGTTTAGGTTTCATCATCACCTCAATATGATACACGATATGCCCATTATGACTCTAAGTGTCTATTATTAGATTAAAATTGACATTTTAGTTTAAAAGGTATCACTCACTGAAAACCGAGAAAACACGCTCAGATTGTATTGATAATTTTTTACAATGATTCATAATTCATTTTTTATGTGTAAAAATTAGTCTCACATAAAATCAACACATGATGTGTTTGATATGACTCAAAGTACATGTTTCCAGTTTAAAATGACATTTTAGTAAAAAAGACAAGTGACGTACTCAAAATCAAGAAAACATGTTCGGATTGTTTATATACTTTTGGAAAATGATCCATAAGACATTTAGGATGTGTAGGAATCAGTCGCATCTTAGTCGGATGCATGATGTGACCGGTATGACTCTAAGTGTGTCTTTACAATATATATGTGTCATTTTTGTTTAAAACACGCATCACATCGCCAAAACTGAGTAAACGGGCCTATATTGTTTTCTCATCATTTTATCTGGTATTACTTAATTAATTTCCTTATCATTTTTGTCGTATACTTATTTAGTTAATTTTCATAGAGATAATTATTTAAGAGCAACAAGAAATGGTGTGACATGAAAGAATCAACCACAACTCAATCAGATACACAGTGTTCCTAGTATGACTCAAAGTTTAGTTTAAAATTAACACTTTCTGTTATTTTATTTCTTTATATTATTACTAACATAAGAATTTTTTTCTTATATAGGTTGTTCTTTTTCTTGAGTAGGAGTGGTTTGTTCAGAAAATGCACGAGTCAGGGTCAGGATCAAAAGACAAAGGAACATTAATTTTTTTAATGTATGTAATAATTTCTACTTATATAATTGTATAAACCAATGTTTGAAATGTTTATAATATAGTGTTTTTTTATTTTATTTGCGTTGTAAATTTTATTTCATATAAATTTTCTATTGGTACTTGATTTTGTTGATTTATTGTGGTGTTCCTAGTGTTGTATTGTGTTGTTACAGCACATTGCACGGGTGTTGTAGTATGCTATAACAACACACTACGGTATTCCCCTTTATCAGCGCTTTTAGAAGCATCGATAAAAGTCCCCTTTATTAGTGCTAAATAAAATCGTTGATAAATGTTGTCCTTTATCAGCACTGATAAAAACCTAGGGATTTTAATCTCACTTTGGTAGTCAGTGCTTCTCTAGTGTTGATAAAGACCATTCTTAGCATTGTTAAAGGAATATTTTATAGTAGTACAACACAATCAAAACTTTCTCAGGATGATCATTTAAATATATATTATCAATACTCTATATTCAAACTCCATAATCCATTATTCCTTCAAAACACCAATTCACAATGTAAGAAAACAATATTCATTAATCAATCAAACACTTATTTGGTAAATTAAACATACCTTACATGTTGTAAAAAGATTAATAAGTAAATTAAACATACTTTAAATGTCATGAAAAATAATTAAAATATTTACAAGACACGCATTAATAAAAAAATAATTCCTAAAATATAACACTGGTTAAATAATCATTCGAGAAAATTAAACATACCTTAGCTGTCCTGAAACTCATTAAATAATCATTCAGTCAAAGATAGCACCTATTAAACATACCTTCAACACCCATTATAATCAAATCAATGTGATTTATAACTCTCATTCATCAAATAATCATACAAGAAAACCATAAAGACCAAAACAAAAACTTATCAAATAAAGTAGACCTTGGATGTGTAAAAAATCATAACTATGATTAAAAACCATAGAGAACTACCATGAGAATTAGTGGTAGAGGAGGAAGAAAAATGGGAAGTTGATGATGACGGTGGTGATGGTGATAGCGATAGCGCTAACAATGGCAAGAGCCATGATTGAAGGTGGCGATAAGAATGACAATAATGAGGAAGAATGAGAGAAACCAATCACAACTAGAGTTATGGGAGAATAGAACTAGGGTTCGTCGTGGTTGAGAACACTGTAATAATGAAAATTGTGGTACCCAAACAAGCAATCAAAGAGAGATGAGGAGGATAAAATAACATACCTTGGATTCTAGACTTGATTTGTCTGAGAGAACGTAGAGGAGTACCGATAGCAAGGGGTTCCATGAGAGCTTGAGAATCACGACTAAATTAGTCACGGTTAAGGTTCTTTTAAATAGATCAGTGAGAACTTTATTAGCACTTCAAAAAAATGCTGACAAAGATACCCTTTATCAGCACTAAATTAATAAGCACTGATAAAAAACATATTTTTCAGCGCTAAAGGCTTAGCACTGATAAATCTCCATCTTTTTCAGCGTTGATAAAGCTCCATCTTTGTAAATATATTTATAATTACTTATTTATAATTATAAATATATTTAAATCATTATATATATTTATATAATTATATATATATATATATTTAATATATATATATATAGTAAATATATTCATTATATAAATATATTTATTATAATTTTATAATTATATATATATATATAATCAATATATATAAATATAAATACAATAAATATATTTATTATTTAAATATATCTATTATAATTTTATAACTATTTAAATATATATTTATTTATTTATAAATATATAAATACTTTTTTAAAAATAATATTTATATATTTATATCATTATATATATTTAAATAATTATACATATATATTTAATAAATAAATATAAATATAAATATAAATATAGTAAATATATGCATTATTTAAATAAATTTATTATAATTTTATAATTATTTAAATATATATAATTATTTATTTATAATTATATAAAAAACTTTTAAAAATAAAATTTATTTATTTATAATTATAAATATACAAATTTATAAATATAGTAAATATACATTTATAAATATATTTATTTAAAAGTATATTTTTAACATTATTAATGAATATATAATCTTAAATGCATGCATCTTAAAATGAGTTAAATTGAATAATTAAAAATGAGTACACTTTAAAAATATTTAAAAAAATAGATAAGTTTTATTAATTAATATAAATCGTTAAAAAATGGATATATATTGAAGTAAAGGTGAATACATATTGAAAATACTAAAACATAGTAAATAAATATATATAAATAAATAATAGAAAATGATTGAATTCAAAAAAATATGAAAAATAAATAAATAATAGCTAACTGTAATAATATTATAAATAAATAAATAAAATTTACCGATTAAAAACATAATATATTAAATGTGTCATGTTATAATGAAATTCTAAAATGAATATTAAAATTTGAATAAATTGCATAAATATTAGGTGTATGTGTTTCTATATAAGATTTCATTGCATAAATATTTGTGTGTGTGGGTTGTATATAAAAATGAATTAATTATGTATATATATGTGAAATCAACGTAACACACATTTGATATATGTTAAATTGAAAAATAAAACAACGTTCAATTATGTCCATTACTCAACGCAATTATAGTTAGTATTTTTAATTAATATTAATTTTTAATTATAAACCATTTTTCACTATAAATATATTATTTAATGTAAGCATAAATATTTTGTATTATTTAAATCATATTTTATGAAATATTATATACATTGATATATATATATATGAGTATATTTATATATTAAATTTATTAATGAATAGCTTTGCATAAAACCCATTAAAAATGAATAAGATATTAATATGCATGTTTTTAATTCTTACATTTTTTTTCATTCTCTATATTTGTATTAAATATATATTATTTATTACTATTTATAATTAATATATATATATATATAGTAAACTTATTCATTTTTATTAATAATTGTATCATTAATAGTTTTTTTAATAATTTTGTAATTTATTCAATTTTTTTTGTTTAATTATTAAAATTTATTCATTTTATATATCTATATTTAATTGATAAAATGTTTAATATTTTTCTTAATTTATTCATTTTTTAATTTTATTTGTTTAATTATTAAATTTTATTCATTTTACATATTTATATATTTAATATATAGTGTTTATTAATATTAATACGCTACTACAAAACCCGTCTATAACAATGCTAGAATCGGCCTTCATCAGTGTTAGAAAAGCACTAATAACCTTAGCGCGGTTAAAAGTCCATCGTTTTTATCAGTGTGTTTATTTAGCACTGATAAATAGTACCTTTATCAGTGCTTTTAAAAGCGCTGATAAATGTCATCTTTTATCAGCACTTTTATTTGTGCAGATAAAAGTATTATTTACCAGCACTTTTATTTTCACTGATAAAAGTATAATTTTTCAGTGCTTTTTAATGTGCTGATATAGATTGACTTTATCAGTGCATTTTGTAGCGCTAATAAATGTGAAAATTGCAGTGTGATACTGTAGCACATTGCATCACTAGAAACAGGTGTGGCGTGCTGCAACAACACACTGCATCAGCAGAAACAACAACAACAAAAATTACCAAAATAAGATACAAATACTGAATTTAACTGAAATAAAATTTCTAACACAATTACAAAAAACAAACACTATTATAGATTATGTAATTTGTTTTTATTATTAAAATTAGTGTCAATTTTAAATAAAAAATATGTACTTGGAGTCATACCAGTCACCCCATGCTTCGGATTGAGGCACAACTGAATGCTACATGTCCCAAATGATTCATGGGTCATTGTCCTAAAGTATGAAAACAATCGAAATGCATTTTCTCATATTGGAGTATGTTAGTTGTTTTTTATTAAAATTAATGTCATTTTTGAATAAAAAGACGCACTGGAAGTCATACATGTCACATTGTGTGTCGGATTGAGGTGTGGTTGATCCCTACATGTAATTTCCCAGACTCAAACAACCACCTGAATAGTGTTAAACAGGTCGGGTGTTACTAACTTAGGCACACCTCCCCAAACGCCAAAGGCTTCCGACTAGCAGCGAGGTTCTGAATAGGTATAGTGGGGAGGCTGTACCCTCTCATAGGATAATAATGGTATTTATATGAGTAATAATATATAACATGCAGCAGAAATTAATGACTCAGCAGACCCGAACCAGACCCACATAGAGGAAGCACAATCAATAACAGATAAACAATAGAAGCAAAGTAGAAACAACAGCAGAAAAAATTAAATAGAACAACATGCCATCAATCAATCGCAACAACTTCTAAACAACAAGAAGGCATCTATAGCATGTTATACATGTCAATATATATAAATGGGTTCAATTTCTAACCAACAGTTGCTACATATTAAAGTGAGCATTATGATACAGGAAATAAAGTAAAACCAAACTAAACTCCAGCTAAGCATGATCGCAAGGTCTATACCATCTTCATATCAAATAGCACTATGATCTAGCTCCTGAGGCTAATCTCTTTCCTTTATGTAAATAAATAAAGTCTACACGCATCCCGAAGGTCCTTTGCAGGGTGTGAGATGAATCTCGGTAGGATACCACCCAATGGTGTGTACCTAGTATAAGTGTTTAAGAAGGCATGTATTTATAAGGAAAGCAGTAAATAGTATGATGCATAAATAAACATAAACTCCATTAGTGATCAGTAGCCACCATGAAGTGTCACCTACTTCGGCCAATGCCAGAATCTCTGTCATGTAACCCGACACCATGTGCCTCCTGACACCTCGTGTCTCAGGTACCAATATCCCAAAGGCACACCCAAAATAATAGTAACCCTACTCAAAAGCCCACACTTGCCCTTAGAACAAAAACTAGAGGAGCAGCTATGCCTATCCTCAAATAGGAACTAGAGGGACAACGATGTCTACCCTCAAATTAGTAACCAGAGGGACAATGATCTCTGCCCTCAAATCAGTAACCAAAGGGACAATTATGACTTCCCTCAAATCACGACGAGCCTCTGCCCCCAACATGATAGCCTCAACATTATCCCCTAAAGGCTCCTCACCTTCCACATGGCTTCCTATGACAAGAACCCCCAAACCAATAGTACCTAAACCACAACTATCGGGAGCCTCTACCTAAACGAGTGGTCAAAACCACCTCATCATGGAGACTCTCTGTGTACATGCTACTCAAAGTTCCGGGTGAGCGGTAATCACCAAAATAAGTTCCCAAACCACAACATCTCTGACACCTCATGTCCCTGCGACCATGTCGCTCAAGTATGATGGCCTCGCCATCCAAGTAACCTGGGCCATACCCATCTTGACAGTCACACTACCTCAAGCCAACATCCATGATGCCCAATCCTATGGTCAGTGCAACCCAATATAATCTGACCCATGCCCAACCTGTGATCAGCATCACTAAATAATACCCAGGTCATGCCCAACACAACCCTAAGGTTCCAGAATATGCAATATCACACATCACATATTTATAATCAAAAGAAATACTTCTAACAGGCACAACAAACTCAACAGTTGAATTTCACTAGCCATGTTCTCCCTTAATCATGCTTATTAAGTTTATACTCATCTGTTTAATAAAACAGTTCAATTATACCCATTTTGGTACCCCCAGCCAAAATTCCCCAAATGAGAAATTTCCTCTAACCTAGATTCCCTTAAGTATAACAAGGTGAGGGAATACCCAACGACATCTAATAAGGCATACAATCAATTTAATATAAAGAAACATGGGTCTCGATCAATAATCGACGTTGCGCTAAAAAGACGCAACCCCTGAATGTCTACAAAAACATAAAAAAAGGTATACACCACCTAATTGAGACTCATAGATATAGGTACGTCTGATATCGAGCTCCAATTCGAAGTTGGTCTTTGTATATCTATGTTTCCTTCAAATCTCAACAATTCTGCTAAGATGGAAATTTTGGTGTGTGAGGCAACGAAACTGGAACGAAAGAGGGTGTGTGGGTTTAGCCTTCCCGATGCGATCCTGCAGCCACTGACAAATTGAAGAATGAATGTCGAATGATGATTCAAGGGTAAGAAACATTCTTTTGGATTTCGAAACGGAGTTGTTCCGAAGTTGGGGAAGAAGGAGGTGTTTTCCAAAATAAGACGCGATGCTCTTTCATTTAAGCGAATAAAAATAAAGTACACTACATGTATGAAGGACTACATGTCATGTAGTATCTTTTTCCATACTCCGACTTAAGCGGAGGTAGGCACACATCTTGGACACACCACACGGGTCAAACACATGGCTAGGACTCATCCGGTACATGGAAGGGAACATACACAGTGTGTTAAGGAAAACTACACGCCGTGTAGTGGATAATTTTTACATGGTCACCACACGGAATGTACTCATCGAGTGTGCGGCTGGTACATGCCTAACATACACACGACATGTACTTGGGAGTACATGGAATTTAATCTGGAAATTTCTAGAACTTTCCAGATTTTCCCAGTTCTCTCGGAAATAAGTCAAAAATTCAAACAGGGTCGGGATTTTGACCCGTTCTAAAAACCCAAGTTCTTACACTACACGTCACAAATGATGTATGGATTATTTTCCTAAAGTACCAAAACAATATGAATGTTTTATCTTAGTTTTGAGTACATGAGTTTTTTTTTTACTAAAATTAATATCAATTTTGAATAAAAAAGACTTACTTGGAGTCATATCAGTCACATGATGCATCATATTGAGGTGCGGTTAAATGATACACATCCCAAATAACTCATGGATCATTGACCTAAAGTATAAAAACAATAATAATGCATTTTTCTTGATTTTGAGTATGTCAGTTGTCTTTTTTATTAACATTAATGTCACTTTTGAATAAAAAAGACGTAGTTGGAGTCATACCAATCACATTGTGCATCAGATAGAGGTGTGGATGATCCCTACATGTCACAAATGATGTATAGATAATTTTACTAAATTACCAAAACAATACGAATGCATTTTCTCAATTTTGAGTATGTCAGTTGTTGTTTTTACTAAAATTAATATCAATTTTGAATAAACAAGATGCACTTTGAGTCACACTGTGTGTCGGATTGAGGTGTGGATGAATTCTACACTTCCCAAATGACTCATGGATAGTTGTCCTAAAGTATCAAAATAATCAAAATGTCTTTGCTCATTTTTGAGTATGTCGGTTTTTTTTTTATTAAAATTAATGTCATTTTTGAATAAAAAGACACTTTCAGTCATTCTGGTCACATTGTGCGTCAGATTGAGGTGAGGATGATCCCTACACGTAAAAAATGATGTATGGATCATTTTCCTAAAGTACTAAAACAATCTAAATGTGTTTTATTGGTTTTGTGTATGTCAGTTATTTCTTTTACTAAAATTAATGTCAATTTTGAATAAAAAAAGATGCACTTAGAGTCACACTGTGCATCGTATTGAGGAACGAATAAATGATACACGTCCTAAATAACTCATGGATCATTGTCCTAAAATATCAAAATAATCATAATGCGTTTTTTTAGGTTTGAGTATGTCAGTTGTTTTTTTATTAAAATTAATGTTAATTTTGAATAAAAAAGATATAGTTAGAGTCATAATGATCACACCGTGTGTTAGATAGAGGTGTAGTTGATCCCTACACATCAAAAATGATGTATGGATCATCTTCCTAAAGTACCAAAACAATTTGAATGTGTTTTCTTGGTTTTGAGTATGTCAGTTGTTTTTTTACTAAAATTAATGCCAATTTTGAATAAACAAGATGCGCTTGGAGTCACACTATGTGTCGGATTGAGGCAAGGCTGAATGCTACATGTCCCAAATGACTCATGGATCACTTTTCTAAAGTATCAAAATAATCAGAATGCATTTTCTCAGTTATCAGTTGTTTTTTTTATTAATATTAATGTTACTTTTGAATAAAAAAGACGCAGTTGGAGTCATACTGGTCACACTATGTGTTAAATAGAGGTGAGAATGATCCCTACACATCAAAAATGATGTATGGATCATTTTCATAAAGTACCAAAACAATCCGAATATGTTTGATTGGTTTTGAGTATGTCAATTTTTTTTACTAAAATTAATGTCAATTTTGAATAAACAAGATGCACTTGGAGTCACACTATGCATCGGATTGAGGCATGGATGAATGTTACATGTCCCAAATGACTCATGGATCGTTTTCCTATAGTATCAAAACAATCGGAATGTGTTTTCTCGGTTTTGAGTATGTAAATTGTTTTTTTGATTAACATTAATGTCACTTTTGAATAAAAAAGACACAGTTGGAGTCATACTGGTCACATCATGCATCGGATAGAGGTGTGGATAATCCCTACACATCAAAAATAACGTATTGATCATTTTACTAAAGTATCAAAACAATATGAATGAATTTTCTCAGTTTTGAGTATGTCAGTTGTTTTTTTACTAAAATTAATGTCAATTTAGAATAAACAAGATGCACATGGAGTCACATTATGCATCAGATTGAGGCGCATCTGAATGCTACATATCCCAAATGACTCAGAAATCATTTTTCTAAAGTATCAAAAAATGAAATGTGTTTTATTGGTTTTGAGTATGTCAGATATTTTTTTGATTAATGTTAATGTCACTTTTGAATAAAAAAGACACATTTGGAGTTATGTCGTTCAAACTGTGCATCGAATAGAGGTGCAGCTAATATCTACATGTCAAAAATGGCATATGGATTTTTTTTCCTAATGTACTAAAACAATCCAAATGTTTTTGCTCGGTTTTGAGTATGTTAGTTGTTTTTTTACTAAAATTAATGTCAATTTTGAATAAAAAAGTCGCACTTGGAGTCACATTGTGCATTGGATTGAGGCACGACTAAATGATACACATCCCAAATGATTCATGGACCGTTTTACTAAAGTATCAAAATAATTGGAATGTGTTTTCTTGGTTTTGAGTATGTCAATTGTTTTTTTATTAACATTAATGTCACTTTTAAATAAAAAATATGTAGTTGGAGTCATACTAGTCACACCGTGCATCGGATAGAGGTGTGTCTGATCCATACACATCAAAAATGATGTATGGATCATTTTCCTAAAGTACCAAAGCAATCCGAATGTTTTTCTTAGTTTTGAGTATGTCAGTTTTTTTACTAAAATTAATGTCAATTTTGAATAAACAAGACACATTTGGAGTCATACCGGTCACAATGTGAATCATATAGAGGTGAGATTGATCCCTACACATCACAAATGACATATGGATTGTTTTCCTAAAGTATCAAAACAATCTGAATTTTTTTTCTTAGTTTTTAGTATTTCAGTTGTTTTTTTACTAAAATTAATGTCACTTTTGAATAAAAAATTCATATTTGGAGTCATATAGGTCACACCGTGTGTCATATTGAGGTGAAACTAATCCCTACACATCACAAAATATGTATGGATCATTTTCCTAAAGTACCAAAACAATCTGAATATATTTTCTCAGTTTTGAGTACGCCATGTGTGTTTTTTACTAAAATGTCATTTTAAACTGGAAATACCCACAATTAATATTATCTTAAGTGAAAAGTGTTGTGTGAACTTTTAAACAATTTTTCTCAGACACAATAATGGTATAATACTTATTATACTTCATTTCCCAATAATTTTATTGTTTTCAAGTCATCACTTCTTATCCTCTTCCACCTCAATCTCCACCTTAGTATTCGCCTCTGCCTCCTCCTCCACATCAGTCTTTGACTCCGACTTTGCCTTCACCTTCACCTATGCCTCCATATCCACCTCCAGCCTACACCTATGCCTCCACCTCTGCCTTCACCTCTGCATTTACCCAACAATTTTACTATTTACAGGTCAGTGCTTCTAAACAAATTGATTTCCTCCATTAATATTCTCCTTAAAAAAGAGATCAAAAATAATATATAAGAATTATGAAACTAATACTTCACATCCCAAATATCTTATGAAGTTCATAACACATACTAGATTACAAACATAGAATGTAAACACCTAAATTTGTTGTCGACATACATTCTAACAAAAAGTACGATGCCCACTCATCTCTAAACAAATTGATTTCTTATTCTGAGTAACTCTTTTGTCGGTAATATTGATATTACTAAGAAAATATAAACAAACAAATGATTATGAAATATATTTAATGAAATTGTAATTACCATCATAAATTACCTATTGGGGGGTGCTAGTCTTTTCATGCTGTATGATTTCTCTCATAAATTTTCAAACATAATATCCACAATCGATTGCATTATATTTTTTCAAACACTGTATAAACATTGAACAAAATAAGTAAATTGTTTTTAAATGTTTTGATAGTTAGATATTTATATATATGACTTAGTTTTTTTTTTCATTTGTATTAATCCAAAAGCTTTATCTTGTCAGACACTGACCCCATGTCATGATTTAGCCTGTATTTAGAGATAGAACTATCATAAAAAAATTCTCATCAAAACATAGAATGCACATATAATTAGAATTTTATCTATAAAATGTTGATTTTAGTGTATTATTGATTCACAATATACATCATGTGTGTTCAATTGGTTGGAAATCCATACATTTAATCAAAAAAATAAATATTTTTGGTATTTATGTTGACTGTTATCAACATCCAGTGCTTCCTAAAAAAACAAAAACAATTAAGCAATGAAAAAATTAAAAATATATTTTATGTTATTAGATCATAGAGTTTTACCCTTGTATTGTAGGCATCAAAAAGTGTCTATAGTTTGATTCTTTTTTATTAAACACTTTGAGTAACTCGTTTTTTTTTCTACTCTATTTATTTGTTTTCCAAAGTAATTTTTATCGTAGAAATGATACTAAGATTAATGAATCCAAATCGTGATTCGCACGATCTTCCCTTTATATAGTTGTAATATAAATGCATGTACAAAATATGAATATTTATTAAATTTAATAAACATATTAAGACCACTATTTGGAAAAACGTATTATGAAAATGTACCTTATGTATGTATTCACAATTAAGACACCAATCCATTCATGCTTGAGAATCTCATTTAGAGACTCGAGACCAATTCTATTTGTAATGGAAGATCCAAATATTTATTCTTCATAGTAAATGTAAGACATATATTTATCTTTAAATGTGGTCTCTACATGAAGTTGTAATGTTAATAAATGTTGCTCTAGAACTGGTGGAGAGAAGGTACTCTCAGAAGTTTATTTTGTTTTCTTGGTAGATTCATTATATTTCCTTGATTCGACCTTTCATTTCTATACCGCTTTATCCATATATAATATCATACCTCACTTCAAACCTGTTATCATCAACTGTTACATGTTTTCATATGTAAATTTTTTTTAAAGACATACCTTATGTATCTTTATAAGATTAAATGGTCATGCTATAAAATCTCAAATACTAGATTTGACTATTGTAATATCTGGATCATCAAGTGGAACAGGAAACTCAGCAGTCGGCTCATAAGCTACCTCATTCCCCACTCTCATGTGATCTTTTGGGATGGGTTGATTGTGTAGATAGTCTCCTAGAATATTATACATTGTACCCCTCGCAACACAATAGTACGTGGGTGTTGACATAAAAAATTACATACAATTACACCCTATAGAATTTTAGTAATATAGAGTTATTGGAAGTTGTTTGATTCACATTTAAAAGAAAGAGTAATGAAAAAATTTATTACCCTGGGTAAGGTTTGGGGGGAATGACTAGCCTCAAAGCTAGTGGGATTATTTGGATCATGTGTGGATCTTTGCTCCACAGCTATTTCGTTTTTATCTTTTCTTATACATTGTTCTGTCAAACCAGACTGCAAAATAATATCTTACAGTGAGTCTATTTGTGTCTGCATTCATCTCATCATATGATATGTATTTCATCTGGTTTTATATTCTTGAAATATGTTCGAGGAGAGAATCTAAAACCTAATCCTCTAATGCAACCATATTGTTCAGGCCACTTCAAAGCAACTGAAAGTCGCTTTTTTCTAGTACAGTTGTTGCCAATTGTTATGTCTAAACCATATAAAAAAATATGAACATATTTATTTTATGTTATATTGTTATAAATCATAATTAATTACAATTATTTTATACTAACACATGCTTCCCATACTACTTTTTTATTTTCATCAACTAATATACCATCCTTATTTACACGAGCCTCCTTCCATAACACATGACATGGGATGGAAGTGGCTTTAGATTTTGATTCATTAATCTGCATGTAAAAAAAGGAACATATGTTGTTTTATATCACATAATTAAATTTTTATTATTTATTTAAAATACATACCAATTTCTTCTCTAATTAATCATACCCCATCCTTACTTTTTAATGGGGTATGCTGGTTTTGATGCATATTCTTTATTTTCAGCACTCTTTTGTTGTTTCATAAATTTAAAATTTTGAATAAAGTTGGATAAAATAAATAATTTCAAATAAAATATTATTGATCACAATGAACCTGAAATGATTTCTCATTGTGATGATTACAGAAAGTAGTCCATGTTTCCTATTTTATAATGTGTGCATAACAAAGTGGTGGGTGGGGATTTATTTTCCCCACAGCATCTCTAAGATGTAACTTCTTCAGAAGAGTCTGAAAGCCTCTATGTTCTTTTCTAGTGGTCATTAGCACAAATTTATTACAAAAATATTCTAAAATAAAAAAATTCTAAAAGGAATAGTGAAAAATAAACCAACATTTCATTATATAATTTTTCAATAAAATAGAGAAAGTATATTGTAACATTAACGTCATATCTTTCCAAAGGATTTCCTTTGTTATAGGTTATATGTGGTGCCATGAGTCAATATCAATTAGAACATTCATCCTTATTGTGACCCCAAAATAACTAATGAACGTTGACTTTTTGGGGTCAATAGGTTGGTCACATCGATTCCAAGAAACCTTAAATTTTATACCTTGACTTCTTGCCTTGATAATTTTATTCAAAATTGTGATGTTGCATCGTTGTTGTTTTTTTTTCATTTTTTCATCAACATGTTGTAGATACCCTAATAATTCTGTAGTTTCATCATCAACAGTCTGTTCTTGCTTGGTATTGGTAATATCATCATGTTCAGAATCCATTGTCTACATGAGTAGTCAAACATTTAATTTTTCTTGAATAACAACAATTCAATACAATCCATGCATAAAAGTCCGCAATTTCATGAATCTTACATAAAATCTTGAACAAAGATATAATACTTCAATACTACAGTATAACTAACATTCACTACCTTTATTTAATTTTTCATTAGAAGCTTGATTGTCTTCTATCTCTTAATGATGGGAGGAAGTCTAGTTTGAAATAGGGAGTCAAATCCATCATCAAGAGATGAAATGCAACCAAGCGTCTAAGGATTATAGTGTCCTAGGAACCTACACTAATGGAATCACTCAAAAAGTCTCCTCAATTGATATATAATATTCATATGATATGGCTGAACAAATAAATCCTTCATATCATAATATATGATATTGACATAATACAATATGACATTTATTTATTCGAAAAACTAATATATTAATACAATGTTTCCTTGAATAAAAAGTCTCTAATACCACTTATGAGTTTTAGGGGATCATACTATGATCATTATGGGGATAAAAAACCTAAAAAAGGGCCGATTTATCTCAAGGATAAATGTGAAAGGAAACAAAGAAAAAACACATATGGCATACTTGTAATATAGTATCAGTGGGATCCATCTTTAAGCTTCAATAGAATATGTTTTATTTATAACACTGAAGAAGCAAAAAGAGTATTCTATACTTTGAGGATATTACACTAGCCTTCAATCATAGAAATATTCTTAAGGGCCCTCGATCACTAAAGGATTGCTAGTGCCTTAACCTAGTGATAAACAATGATCAAAGAAAAAGAGAGGTTTGGTTATGGAATTCAACAAAGGTTTAATTACAATAGGGGTGTTGTATCTCTATTTTGTGCATTTTGGACATGGATAAAAAATTATCATGACTTATAGGACATAAATATCCAAACCATCAAAAGTATATTTTAATCAATTTTTGTTCTCTTTATAGTTATTCACCATGTTAGATGGATTTTCAAATTATTTTTTTATACTATAAATTAATTATCTCTCGATTTTAATTAGTAAATTTATTAATAAATCACATCTCATAGTTTTCTTCATCAATTATAAAACCATAGATAACTCACTTACTTTTGGGAAATATACTCTTTATATGTTGTTGTGTATTTATAAGTCTATTTACCCAATGATTTCTCAACTCCATCCAATATAGAAATTATTTAAAAAAATTGTTGAGCATAATTTTATCACCAAATAAATTTCCCATCATTCTTTATAACCCATTTTTAAAGTTTAATAATAATCTAGAATTAATTAAAAAACAAAACTCTCACAACATGCATCACTAAAAGAATTTTTGGAATGTGACTAATTAATTCAATATTTTTTTTTGAATCCAATAAACAATTATTCATCAAAATCATAAATCTAAATAACCCATTTCATGGTTTAACAATTTACATGAATAACCAAAATCCACAAAACATGTTTTAATGATTTTTATACTTACCTTGGTCCTTATATGTTCATCACCCATAAATGAGGGCCACAACTTGGTATCCCCTAATACTTAAAAACCATCATAATTAAGCTTTTAGAATCTATAATCTAGTATATAAGATGAATGAAATTTGTGAAACCACCTAGATTTTGGAACCCTATATTATTCAAATGAATAGAAAACTAAGGGGGGATGAGAGGTCTCCTTGTTAATGTCGAGAGGAGAGTAAACTATCTATGTGTGTCTCTAGGAAAAAATGGGTTGGACAGCCAAATACTTGTGAAAGAAGAAAAAATATGAAATAAAACCACACTCATTGTATTTTAGTGGCGATGAGAAGAGATATAGGGTTCTTCATGTTTAAGAACAGTGAAAAAACACAAAAAACGGAACCCAAAACATCAAACAACGATAGAGGAAGAGTGGAAAATAACATATATTGGATTCTAGCCTTGATTAATCTGAGGGAACATAGAGGAGTTACACTGGCAGTAGAGGAGTTTCATGAGGGCTTGACAATCACGAGTGAATGAGTCCTAGTTCGGGTTTTTTTAAATAGATTGGTGTTACTTTTAACAATGCTTTTAAAAAAGCACTGACAAAAATCCCTTTTACCAATGCTAAATTTATAAGCATTTATAAAAGACATATTTATCAGCACTTTTTTAGCACTGATTAATCTTAATCTTTATCAGTGTTATAAAAGTGCTATTAATTTTTTTTGTAATTATAATTATTTAAATATCTTTATTATAATTTTATACTTATTTAAATATATATAATTAATTATTTATAATTATATAAATACATATTTAAAAATTATTATTATTTTTTTACAATAATTATTAATATAGTAAATATGCATTTATTATTTATTTCTAAATATTTATTTACAAATATATTTTTAACATTATTAATGGAAATATAATCTTAAATACATGCATTTTAAAAATGAGTGAAATTGAATAATTAAAAATGAGTACACTTTAAAAATATTGAAAAAATATAAGTTTTATTAATTAAATATGAGTTTTTAAAAAATATGGATATATATATATATATATATTGAAGTGGATGAATATATATTAAAAATACTAAAACATAATAAATAAATATATATAAATAAATAATAAAAAATGATCAAATTCAAAAAAAAACATTAAAAATGAATACCCTAACTGTAGTATTAAAAATAAATAAATAAAATTGACTGATTAAAAACATAATATATATTAAATGTATCATGCTATAATGAAATTCTAAAATATACTAAAATTTGAATAAATTTCATAAATATTAGGTGCATGTGTTTCTATATATTTTGTAGATATATTTGTGTGTGTGTTTCGTATACAAATGCATTAACATGTGTGTGTGTGTGTGTGTGTGTGTGAAATAAATGTAACACATGACGTTTAATATAGGTTAAATTGAAAATTTAAACAACATTAAAAACGAATAAGACATTAATATGTTTTTAATTAATATTTTATATATATTATACTTATTCATTTTATATATCTATATTTAATATATACTATTTATTAATATTTATAATATATGTATATGTATATTAAATTTATTCATTTTTATCAATAATTATTTAATTAATAAATTTTTTGATATTTTTCTTAATTTACTCATTTTATTTTTATTTGTTTAATTTTTAATTTTATTTTGGACCTTTATTAGCACTAAAAAAGTGTTAATGAAGAGAAATTTTTATCAGTGCTAAAAATGTTCTGATAAAGGACACCTTTTATCAGTTCTATAAATGAAGTACTGATACAGGTTTCCTTTATTATCATTAAAATAAATTGCTGATAAAGGCTAACTTTTATCTGTGCTAAACAAAAATCACTGATAAAAGATGCAATGTATCAACACTTTTTTAGCACTGATAAAGATGAGCTTTATCGGTGAATTTTTTGAGCACTGATAAATGTCAACGCTGTTATAGGTGGTTTTTGTAGTAGTGGTAATTTATATGTACATATATATATATTAAATTTATTCATTTTTATCAATAATTATTTAATTAATAAAATTTTTAATTATTCAGGACCTTTATTACACTAAAAAAGCGTTGATAAAGGGTACCCTTTATTAGTGTTTTTTTAGCGCTGATATAAATGCCCTTTATCGGTGCTTTTTTCTAGCACTGATAAAGGTTAGCACTATTAAAGGTTCATTTTTTAGTAGTGTAGTGTCAACCTGGGTTGTCCTCCTGAGGCTCGAGTCTCAACAGTGTTATATTTATTTATGTATCTTGGTATTATTATTATTTCATTTATTTATTGTACATCCTTATGCTTTACGCTTATAGACTAGACTTTCATTATACATTATTGGTGGTGATCTACTCAGTTATACTCACACCTTTCATAGGCCTCCATAACACTTAATACCTGAGCATGTGCACCTTGGTTTCAAGTTAAAAGTTTAGGGCATGGCCCAAGGTTGATGCTTGATTGTATGGGTAGGACGGAATTTGGAGATGGGTGCCGAGATGGAGCTTGGGAATTCCAAAAATTGTGTTGTATTATGGTCTTTTTCAAAAAAAAATTTCTTGGGGATAATTTTACTTATTTTTATTATTATTATCTATTTGTATATATGGATCATCGTTATGGTGTTTCATGAGATGTGATTTAGTGTTTTAGCACCTATAATATATTTGTCTAGTTTTTGATGGTATATGATGTTTCCATTATTTACTTTTATTTTGTGTACTCTAGAAAAGAGGGTATAGTCTCCCCACTATACCACTTATAAACCCTCACTGCTAGTTGGTAGTTACTAGCCTACAGGGAGGTGCGATTGAGGCCATGGGGTTCACCAGTACAGTGGATTTCAGGACGGGGCATTATAAATCTCCCAACCATCACCCCTTAGACCCTCTCTACTAGTCATAAACATTGGGTGTGTAAGGAGGAATGCATGTGGTTTAGTGTCACTCTGATCAGGTTATGGTATAATGATTCAAGTTAGGACATTATGTATAAGAAACAAAGAATTTAAATCTTGTATAGCTACTCATATGTTCTCAATTCTCTAAGTATAAACTAACCTGGTTAATGAATATATCACATGTTATTTACCCTTATAGATAAGCACATCACATACCCCTCATCCAATAGATAATCACATCATATATATTATCTAGTTATGTCTATATAATCATTTGTTCTACCTCAATCAAGGGCCCAAATTCCATACTCGTCACACGAGATGACAAATCACATCTTATTTAAGCTTCAATCGATAACATAATCAACAACAAAACTAACCGCTCCCTGGTTAGCTAAGTCTCAAGGCTTGTGTAATAAAGGTAACAAATTATGTAGGTTCTCGTGATAGGTATCTCATCAAAATTATGTATTAAGTAAATCCAAATATGAAGCATGCACCCACGATATATCAAAGACATTGTATATGACACTCCATGTGGTTTACTTGGAGGTCATCAAGTAAACAAAATTTGTTTTGTGTCTCTTGAGCATATTTTAATCTCTATATGAAATACTACTCACATTAAACTTAAAATTTCATCACAACCAATAATACTACATGATGAACATTGGTTAGGGATAACTCAAAGTCATACTTGGATATATCAATTATCATTTCACTTCATGAAATATGTATATGGAAAACATGAAAGAATGAAAAAGTGGAGACTATATTCTATATACAATGATGCATTTTATATTCTTAAACCCTTTTAAGAACATTAGTAAAATGATAAAAAAGTTCACATCTAATCATATCCCATCTAAAAGACCAATAGATCGACCTTATATTTACTACATTTAAAGGGTTTTGTTAAAACTCATTACATATCTATTTTGTTCTGGTTATATATCCATGTGACTATCTAATAAAACTCTCACACTAAACTCTTTTAGTCAGTAAAATCTATGGAGTAATCTAGTTTTAATAATAGTGAGACTTGGAAATCATATTCTTAATGTTCAACTCATTGAAAAAATATTCAAACTTCTTTACTTCACATCATCAAATGTTATAATGTTAATATGTGTTGTTTTCTACTTAGAACTCATTTTGAATTCTTCATCATCATTATTCTTGGAACCTTTCCAACAAATTTTTTATTTTAGATAAATTTGGAAATAATGTGTAGCTCTTTACATTATTATATATTTACTGATACATCCTAAAATCCTTTAGTATTTTTAAGAGATATTCACTTTGTATTTTGACTAAAATAATCATTTATTTTTTGTGCTTGAACTTATCAAAGTCTAAACATACTCCCAATAACATCTTAGATACTATATTCTCTTAATAATATCATGTTAAGATACACAAACTTATTTATGTTATGAAATAATACTTAGTTTCTTTAGAGGGGATAATTAATAAAAAAAACTATCGTTTCCATATCAAATATGGTATTCTATGTGTTTGGATCATTTTTTCTAAAAAATAGATTTTATCCTTTAAAATATATCACTTATGGGTGTTGGAATCATATCCCTTATATTTTAATAAACATTTGGATAAACACTTTTTATCCTGGATTAAACATTTTTATCCTCATATCCTTTCAATCATGTTATAGAATCTGATGAATCATAAACTGTGTGTATTAAATCCATCATCTCATATTATTCATAACAACTCTTTGTTAAAAAATAGATTCTATTATCACATAATAGAAATATGATAAAAATATACATCCTTTATATAAATCCATCTGAGCTTTATATTATCCTTTATATTCAATTCTTTGATATAATAAATTTTTTCTTCATCACTTGAATGAAAACTACAACCTTTATCAATTTTTACCTCAATTTTGAACTCCTTCATATTTATAACATTTTTAAATTATACATTTGGTATCATATACCCCTTAAAATTTAATAATTGATTTATATAACATCAATATATGACATGGAATCTCTAAGGTATTTATCAAACCCCTTCAGGTATTTCAGACAATTTCATTATATAAAAATATTGTCCTTCCTTTTCTTAACACTACCCTTAGGATTCAATGACCAAGGATAACTATTGCATAAGTCTAAGATTATATTTCTAGACTAAACCTTTATCATTTTTTACTATCAACATAGAACAAGAACCTAAACATCACATGTCCAATTCCTATATCCTCAATACCTTGAGGAAATAAGGTAAACTTTTATTGAACTCATTCACATTATTAGAAAATTTCTAACACTGTTGGAAATAAATATTATACCAAAGATTTGGAACCATTATTATAGGCCCAAAAACTATTATTATATCATATACCAATGGTTTGATGAGCCATTAGTTGTAATTTTTTTGGGAAATACCTATACCAATGGTCTGGTGAGTCATTTGTTATAATTATATCAAGAAAGAGCTATACCAACAGTTTGGTCAAACCGTTGGTATGGATTATAGGAAATACCTATATCAGCGGTTTGTTCAAACCATTATTAAATTTATTATATTGATTTTGTTTAATGATGATTATTGGTCCAAATACCTCACTTTTGTTTTATAAAGACTTAACCACTAGGTTACAACAACTTCTATGTTCATATATACATAAATATGTATGTATGTATGTATAAAAATAATTATTATTTTTGAAGTATTTATTATTATTATCACACATAAATAATGGTGTCACATATACCAATGATTTTAACAAACCATAGGTATAGGTGGTTGTAAGAAAAAACCTATATTAACAGTTTGACCAAATCATTGGTATAGGTGGCCAAAAACCACACATATACCACGATTTGGTTAAACTATTAGTATAAGTGACATATACCAATGGTTTAGTCAAACCATGTCTATAAACCATTAGTATAAGTCAATTTTACACTAGTTAAATTATTATTCAACAATGAAATCCATATTCAAATGAAGTCATAAAGGACACCTCCAATGTCTCCAAGTCGTTAGAACACTCAATCATGTTGAGTATGTGAGTAGAGATTAAATTTACTTTAGTACTTTAACATATAATTCCTTTGAAACCTTATATGAATTCATTTATTATTCTTATAATCATCTATATTATCTTGTTGAACTACTCCAACAATTATGTTACTTAGGAAGGAATTTCTCTAACACATGTAATTCTCTCTCATGGTTAAGAATAATTCTTAAGTTTTGTACCAGTTTAGGAAGTTGCTTACATTAAGATTTTTTAATATAGGATTTATCTCAAAGTCATGTTTGATGATGATGATATAATTTTATCTAAAATAGAAGTTTTTATCATATGAGTATCATAATTTACATCTATTTAATTATATCTTTTATTAAATGTTCTCCCACTAAAATAATAACCCATTTTTTAAAAATATCATTCCAATTAGGGGGGAAATATCCATATTTCACTGATCTTTAAGTCACTTTGAAATTATTCCCATCACTTATCCATTTAGTTATACAATAATTTCAATCACATTATATATTAATATTAGATAATTTAGTGGATAAATCTTTATCTTAATATATCATATGGGTTTATTCAACATTATTTTTCTATTAACCTAATCCTATTAGGGTCTCACAACTAAGTGTAACCCAAAAAAATGTTAAAATTGGTCACCAAATAATATTAGGTTCACCCATCACTCGCTTCCCTTTCATAAGATAATCTAGGGTAACCTATCTATGGAATGACCAACCCTGTTATATTATTGAGGACTTTACAAGTGTTTGCATTAGAAGGAATATAAAACTTAGTATTTGCAGCATCATTATGTCACTATTGTCTTATTTATTATTTATTTTGGTCACATTTAATTTTTACAGGGCTCCCTCTTATTTTTAAGGTGTTTAGGAAGTCCTAAGGAGCTGTAGTTATATAATACAGCTGGCCATGACCACAAGGAAGGGTATCATGCCATGACATGCCCCTAGGAAATAGCCCCTCGATTTTGTTTACAAATTGTCACATCCATAATAAAAGGTGTCACTACATGATGTGTTCTATTGGTGGTTCTTCACACCTTGATGAAATGAATCACACAAGGGCGTGTCTATGAATTTAGGTCATCACATCCATAAAAAATGTGACAGACCTGGACATACTTTTAATTTTGTGTAATTCTAGTTTTTTCCCTATCAAGATAATCCAGTTTAAGATATTTTATTACTCTTTTTGTGTGATATAGACATAAGGGAATCCATAGGCTATCTTCCCCCAATTCTCCTTTTATTTTTAGTCCCATTTTCATTGATTTGGAGAGGATTTTCAAGGTAAATCTATCTTTCTCTCTGGTTTTTCCTATCCTATCTTCCCTACACCATTTTCCTCTTATTTATTTATTCTATCATAAAACCTAGGGGATATGTTGGTTGATATTAGGAAATTTTATAGTTATAATTTTGGATTTTTAGTTCTTAGTTCTTGTAGAGTATGTCTCTTTTCTTGATTGGGCCTTCACCATTGAAGGAAATGAGTTTAGACTTGATTTCTGCTTGGAATGTGGTGCGTGTTTATATACAATCCCTTTATTTAGCATTTCATGAATTTTTTTGGCTTTGAAAATTAATTTATTATGAAATTATATCCATTTATATTATCCATGATGTGTAATAAATTGGTTTCAATGAATTTTAGGATTGGAATAATATATTTTCTCAATGAATTTCAAGTATTTCCCTTGAATTAAATGTTTTTACATGCCAAGCATTTGTGAAAAATGTTAAGAGGATTCTTTCAATGGTTTTGATAGAAAATGAAGGGTCTTACCCATATTTTAATTTTTAAAATAAGAAAACCATTTTTTAATGAATGAATTTTTTATAAAAGGGGTATTGATTTATAAATGGTTTCCAAAGGATGTTTTCAATGTAGGGTTTTTAATAAATAAAAAGTGACTTGTCATTCTAAGTTGGATTTATTTTAAAGAACCATTTGTCACTTTATAAAATGAATCGGTACATGCCTTGTGATACCCCCATTGTACCCATTGCAGTTATTCTCCCCTTTATGGGTTATTATTTGCTATATTATTTTTTTATGATGTGAAAAGGGTTTGTTTCATGAGAGGGTGTTGGAGGTGAGGTTAGATGTATTTTTTATGCTTTATTAATGCGTATATTGATCTTGGATTGATTTTTTTTTTCACATCCACTTTGACTATGTCATGGTAGCATGAGTAACTAAATAAGAGGTCTTGATTTATGATACACTAGACTAGATCACACACTATCCAATATCCCTTATTAGAGCATTATTTCAAGGCTATAGGGTCCCCCTAAGGAGATTTATGTGGGAAAATTTCATAGCTTGTGGTTTGGTTTAGATGTAATGTAGGTCGGCAGTTAGTCCAGTATTGTTAAGTATCATTAGGATCATTTCACTTTAGGACCTAGGGTATATCCCATGACACCTATACATTTATTGGTGATTCTATGTAGGGGATTTACATCTCACATTTATTTTCATCCCCTTACACTCATCTTCTATGTGGAACCATTTACATTTTCATTATTTGATCTTATTATGTTTCTTTGATATAGTGGTGTTCACTTGAGTTGTTCTTCTAAATTTTTATGGTTGGGTTGATTTCTAAAAGATTTTCAAAGGATGGTTTTGGAAAGAGGTTTTGAAATAAAAGATAAATGTTTGTTTTATAGATGAGATTTTATGAAAGGTTTTAAAATTAAGAAAAAGTTCTTTATTTGATTTTTCATAATTTCAAAGGTACTCATTTCAAATTTTTTAAAAGTGTTCTCATCATTTAAGTGGATATTACACATGGTTTTACTTAAAAAGAAGTGAATTATTATTTATGGATGAAGTCATGATTTTGGGGTTTTTTATATCATTAGAAGTGGAAAACCTAATTTTCTAATGTATTTCAAACTATAATTATGAATTATTTTATTAAAGGGGTCATATAGACTGCTGGAGGAGATCTCACTTGGCCTTTTAGCTCACACCCTACATATACACTCATGTGTGTGTGTGGTCCATATGTTATATATAGGTGCTAGGATTTATTTTCAAGTTGGATTTCATTCTCTTGGTCCATCAATGGGTGAGTGGGAATATAGTGAGTAACCATGGGTTGCATGGAGACGCTATTATAGTATGTTTCATGTTTGGGTTATTTTTAGACCTTGATGTATTGACCTAGCTAGTAATCCCTTTATTTGTATTTTGTTTAATTTTTATTGTACCTTTTTGGATATTTATTTTTGTATGATGACTTTATTCTGGAGCAGATGTGTTGAATCATTCTTTTTATTGGTTATTACCTATTTGGATCATCTGTTTATTTGAATATTCTTATCTTGTTATGCATGGATGTCCAAAATATGATGCACCATATCATATTTTCATTAAAGGTCCATTATATTTTTTAATCTTATTTTTGGGTAAAATTTTTCCCATATATTAGATATTTTATACCATGACACTTGTTGTCATCCTTTGGTGATCAAGAATGCTCTTCGAGCCTTATTACGGGTTGACTCGGGCAACGTGATAGGTTGACCCAAGTTGGTTCATAAAAAAATGATACTAGAGCACCCTCTTATTATTTGGGATGCATATTGGTGGTTTAGAGACTAGTATTATCAAGAATCAAAAGGTAAATCTTGAGTTGGTGCTTGATTACCACCTTTAGAGATGAAACATAAGTTACCATGGGTGGTTGGGACTTAAATATTTGATTGAATTTCTTTTGTATTATTCTATGGTATTTTAACCCTTATGGGTATTTATTTAGTTGTTTTGATATTTTACTAGAATTTAGGGTTGGAAATGAAAGGATAATTGATGGGTAAAGGTTAGCTCATACTTTCTGGAAAATCGTGTGGTACCCATGTATATGGTTCGAGTATTTTCACAAATGGTATGCCAAACCATGAGGCTAAATAGTTCATAGTTCTGTATACCCCATGTATTTATCATTTTATATCCTTTATATCTCAATTGGGTTTTAATGTTGTTTAGTTGGATTTTGTTGAGTGATTTGTGATGTGTTTTTGTTTATGTGTGTGTTGTGGGAGTTTTTAGGATGTGTTGATGGTATTAGGATTTATTATGATTGGTGTTTTATCGTATATTTTGATTACATGTATGTCATAAATATTTTTTTTGTGAAAAGGTAGTAAATTTTCTAAAATTCTATGACATAAAAGAGAATTTCATGGGGTGTTTAGTTTTAAAATAATATTTTATGGGTTAATTATAAAATGGAACTGATTTTGAGTAATACTTAAATGGTGAATAGTTTTATAATTAGAATTAGTGGAGTGTTTTGAAAATGGAAAAAATAAAATGAGATGATTTTTTTTAAATAATGAATTATTTTCAAATTATGTAAGATCCTATAAAAGGAGTTTTTTTACACTTTTTAAAATTTATGGGTTTAAAGGGAATTTTATGTGTTTTATTCCAATAATTTGTATTTCAGATGTGTTTTGGGTTTATATTGTTATGTTTCTTGATTTTTGAAACATGAAATGATTAATTTCAGGTTTCATGTTATTTAGAGTATACCTCTCAGAATGTCTTTTATGAGTAGTAGAAAGTCTTTTTGTTGGAAAGATATTCAGGGTGATCCCTCTCATCACTTAGAAGTGGTCCCTCCACTTGTTAACTATTCCCAGAATCGAAATCGAGTAGTGAATATAGAATTTTCCTTTCTCTTGGATCCTATCTAGGATGTCTTGAACCATAACCTGCCTTCTTTATGGGTGATCAAGTTCCACATAAAGTTATGAAGTGGTTCAAGAGGATTGAAGAAACCTTCAATTATTTAAGAACTCTAGAAGCTTTAAGGGTGAAGGTTGGGGTTGGTTTATTTAGAGGAACTAGTCAAGAATGGTGTGATACTGTGGTTACTCCTTAGTTGCATGTGGGTGTGTATTTGAATATTTTCAAGACCCTATTTATTCAATATCACTATCCTGAGGATATGAAAGTGGAGAAAGTAATTGAGTTTATAAGTCTTTATCGAGGTGAGTAGTCAGTGAAGGGGTATTTTGATTGCATTTTAGAGTTAATGATCTTTTCTCCTAAGATGGACAGTAATGATTTGTTAAAATATTGATTCATTGAAAGAGGTCTTCTCTTAGACTATGGAGCAGTTTTGTTTGAATCGGGTCTAATATCTTTTAAGGAAGTGGTTGTTATAGACTTGTTAATGAAAGCTAGTTTTACAATACAGTCATGGTGGGTGATTCCACAACCATAATTGATTTGAGTGAGGATGTACTACCAAGTTAGAAGTTTAGTTTAGTTGAGCCTGAGCTGCAAGGGATGGTTTATGAGGGTTTTTATTCTTATATGGTCAATGTGTTTTAGAGAAAGAAGACACATCATGTGTGCTTCCATTGTAGTGTACATGGGAATTATAAGCCTTCTTATGTAAAATCGTCAAGTACTTATCTTTGAAATGACTACTTGGTCACTTCCTGGTCCATATTTATAATTTTTTTAAGATGAATTATCATAATAAGAAACCTTAGGTGTAATCTAGATTTAAATTATTTCATATTTTGGGACTCATGTTTGGTTGATGCATGATTAGTTTAATTTCAAAGATGATTCTTATTTGATGTGTTCCTTAGATATTTCTTTGTTTATTCCTTTTGAGTTGTTATGCTTTTTAGTTATGTGATTTTCCTCATTGATTTGGATTACTTTATGGGGGTTGTATATTGATGGCATTGATTGTATTGAGGATTTCTCTTGATGGGTTGAACGTGGGAAACCCTTGGGGCCATGCTTGGGTAACTAGGATGGGTGTTGCTTTGATACAATTAAGCACTCACTGGTGATGGATATATATTTTTATGAATTTTCCATGAGGAAATATTCTAAGATTGAGGTCCTAGGTTATTCTCTTTTTCAATGTTGTGACCTAATATTTAGAGCTCATGTCATTCCTTTTAGCACATGTTTGTGGTCTATTTATTCTTTCACTGGGGTTGGAAAGTGTTGATGGTATTGATGGTGTATTTTAATTTCATGTTCATTTAGATGTCTTTATGGATGTGTTTCTCTTGTGGGATGTGGATTTGACTTCTTGGATAATTATTATGGTCAGTGGGGAAACATCATTTCTTGGTTTTTTTTTGTGATGACTTGCTTATGATTTTCCTTTGTCTCACAATTTTAAATGTATTCTAAATAATGAGGAGACCTATGATAGGTCTCTGTCATTCATAGACCATGTTTCTCTTGATGTAGGATCGGTTATTCTTGGAGATTTTTAGTGGTATTTTTTGATTTTATCCATTGGTTTAGAGGAATTGGTTTGTAGTTAGTGGTTTCTTTTCCTTATGATCTTCTTTAGTTATTTTCACTCTCACCCACCTCTTGTTATGAGGTATTGTTAGGAATTACTTTTTGTTGTATTCTACCTTTATCAAGGACTTTATAGGGGAATAAAGTGGCATGGTGGGGAGGATTGTGACTCCTTTATATCATTTTTTCTTATTTATTAATGATTTTAGGAAAATTTATGTTTTTTGAGGGCTCCCCTTATTTTTTGGGTGTTTAGGATGTCCAGATGAGTTGTAGTTCTGGAATACAGTAGGTTATAACCATGAAATAGGGCATCACATTGCAACGTGATTTTCTAAGGGTCACCACATCATGATGAAATGTGTCATTCCACAACATGTTGATGTCTGCAGTACATCACAACCATGATGAATGCATCACATGATTATGTGACCTAGGAAAACTTGTAATATTGTGTAATTCTATATTTTACCTTATCAAGATAAACCTCCTTTAGAGTTTTTTCTTCCCCCATTCATGCGATACAAATGTAAGGGAATCCCTATGTGATATTCCCTACATTCTCCTTCAATTTTTAGTCCCTCTTTTATTGATTTGAAGTATATTTCTAAGGTAAATCCATATTTCTCTCTTTTTATTCCTCTACTCTCTTCCCTACACCCATTTTATCTTATTTATTTCTTCTCTTGTGAACCCTAGGGGTTTTTTTAGCTAATATTAGGGTATGGGTAGTTATAATTTGAGATTTTGGGTGTTTAGGGCTTGTAGAGGACGTCTCTTTGCTTGATTGTGTAGGTTCTAGGAGCAGCGGAAGCTCAGAAAGGGTGGTGCCTAACTTTGTTTTTTTTTCATAATTGATGATCAATTCAAGATCTATGCAATGATGAACACTATGATCCACTGAATTTAATCAAAGAAATAGACAAGGGATAATAATTTCGGAACCAAAGAGGGGAGATCGACACATATTGTTTATAATTCATTTAATAAGATAAAGAATTACCTCTAAGGAATTATTTCTTCATTGATGAGTCTGGTGACAGGTTTACGGTGCACCATCATTGTGTTATAGAAACCAAGTGTAGATTTCCTCTAGCAGTGATCCATAGGTGTTCAAGGAATCTCCAGATGTCACCGAAGGAGTCTTCGGGTGCTAGCACAGAAGATCCTTGTGATTACACCATCCACCTTGATCACCTTAAGAATCGCTTGTAAAGCGTTCTCCTTGATCTGGTGTAGGAGGGTTGCTCACCATTCTTGGGAGAATTCTTGGATAAGGGGGATCTCTAGTCCTGAGAGGATTCTCCAAGAATCATTGTGCACAACTAAATTGGATTATGATAAAAATGACATAATTGGGTATTTATATTGATAGGGTTAAAATAAAATAATTGCACAAATGACCTTATTATTTATTTAATCCTATAAAAACCCCATGTAAAATAATAATAGTAATATTATTATTTCTTAACATGTGTTGAACTTACGAATTATAATTAAATATTATTTAATTAAATAATATTCAATATTATCATTTCTCACCGACCATTAAACTCGGTCCTCCATTCCTCTACAATATTTATCAGGCCTTGAATAATGTCTATTTATTTATTAAATAAATATCACTACATTATTCGCCAATAAATAAATAAATATTATATTCAATAAATAGAAAATAAATATTTATTAAATATTCCGTTTATAATATATTCTCTCAAATAACTAGTGATGGAATAAATGCGATCAAGCATACATGAATAATTATTAAACTGGGTACGGGAATAATATTTATTCAACCTGATAAATAATAAATAATAATATATTATTTAAATGGTATTCTAGATACAATTAATGGGTGATCCTCTAGGTCTCTTTCTCAGTGTCATTAAGCGAAGTGGCCTAAAGTCTAAGGTTAGTGTATAGAAACACACCAAGACACCCATAGAGAAAGAATTTAATACCGCAATGACATGTCACCTCATATAGATTCTTACCATGTAATATAATCTTTTTATCAAAATATCTATAATTGAGCAGATTGCATGCCAGTGCCATCAACCTATGTGCTCAGTATCTCTTTATTTGACTTTCTAGAAATAAAACTTGTCTATAGAACACCATGACCATGGATTTATTTAGTATATATCATTTCCATAAAAGTTATTAATATATTAACTTCCTTTAATGAACATAAGGGATAAATTCTTTCTCACGTTATTTATTAATGCAATATTACTCATGACGCACCCAATGTATCATACCTCGTCGTGAACATATGTCATCGTGGTTTTCATCAATACATCTAAGTGTTCAACTCATAATACTCATTAATAATAATATTAAAGTCTAATGACCAATACACATGTCCACAGATAGGAACATCCAATGAAACGTATAAATGTGGATTTCCTACTGGTAGGTCTTGTTCTCATAATATCCTATTGGATATTACCAATGGTGAACACCATTAGAAGGTGTCTAAAATTCCTATGAGTCTCTACCCCAGATAGCCTGTATCATTTGTGTCCCTCAAATGATATCATCTATCTATAGAACATATATTCAATAATAGTATCATAACACTTCCAGGTTCTCATAATAGTGGGAAATTGCTATGACATTTTAGTGTGACAGCTACTCTGAAGACATTATCACATATTGTATCATGTATAATAACAATCATGATGTGATAAGTAGTTTATTAATATTCAAATCAATGAATACATGTTTATCATAAAGTAAATAGAAGTTGGTTCTATGGCACCAACTCCAACAGACCCCCACTTGAACTAGAGACAACTACTAACAACCTTTAGTCTTCTGGATCTCACATGATACTCATGCTTCTTATGAGATAGGCCTTTAGTCAAGGGGTCCACCATGTTCTCTTCCTTGGGTACTCTGCTTACTGCAACTTCACCCCTCTGATGAAATTCCCTCAAGAGGTGATACTTCTAGAGTATATGATTTGTTCTCTAGTGTGACCTTGACTCTTTTTCAAGAGCCAAAACTGCAGTATTATCACAATACAATGTGATAGGGTCTTTACTACTTGGTACCACATCAATCTAGTTGACAGATTTATGAATCCAAATGGCTTCCTTGGCTGCATCATAAGCTGCTATATACTTGTAATCTGTTGTAGAATCAGTAACAACTAGCTACTTTAAACTCTTCCAGCTCACAGCTCCTCCGTTGAGACATAAAACATATCCTAATTGTGACTTTAGATCATTTTGATCTATCTAAAAAGTAGCATCAATATAACCCCTGATAACCATCTCCTCGTATCCTCTATACACCAGGAACATGTCCTTAGTTCTTCTCAGATACTTAAGGATAGCCTTAACAACAGTCCAATGTTGTTCTCCTGGATCTACTTGATATCTTCCTACCATGCTCATTGCATATAAAACATCAATTCTAGTACATAACTTGGCATACATGATTGATCCAATCACTAAAGTGTATGGGATCTTACTCATTCTCTCTTTCTCTTGTTGTGTTTAGCGATGCATTTTATTAGAAAGATGTAAACCATGTGGCACTAGAACCAATCCCCTCTTGGATTGTTCCATACTAAATCTCTTTAGTATCTGGTCAATATATGTACTTTGACTTAGTCTAAGAAACCTATTGGATATATCATGAATGATCATGATCCCTAGAATATAGGCTACTTTACCAAAGTACTTCATGGAAAATCACTTGTTTAACCAGTCATTAACTGACTGTAAGACTGGTATTTCATTTCTAATAAGTAATATGTCATCGATATATACTACTAGTATAATTACTGCATTCCCATTAAACCTTTTATAAGCACACGACTCAAATTATTTCTTAATGAAACCAAATTCTTTTATGGATTCATCAAATCGAATGTTCCATGACCTAGATGCTTGCTTCAATACATAAATGGATCTCTACAACTTAAAAATATTTTTGAAATCACCTAGAGTCAAAGACCCTTTTTGTTGTTTCATATATACATTTTCCTAAAGGTTCCCATTAAGGAATGAAGTTTTGACATCCATCTGCCAAATCTCATAGTCATGGTATTATGTTATAGAAGGTATGATTCTAATCACTACTAGAAATATGATCTATACCAACGGTTTTGGGAAAATAGTTGGTATAGTTCACTAATTTGGACCTATACCAACGGTTTGGCCAAAACAGTTGGTATAGGTCACTAATTTGGATCTATACCAACGGTTTTGGGCAAACCGTTGGTATATTTCACTAATTTGGACCTATACCAACAGTTTTGGGAAAACTGTTGGTAGAGGTCCATTATAGAGACCCTATACCAATGGTTTTGGCTAAACCGTTGGTATAGGTCTCCCCTATACCAACGGTTTGTCCAAAACTGTTGGTATAGGTCCCAAAATCAAAGACCTATACCAACGCTTCTCAAAACCGTTGGTATAGGTACATGTATTTTTAATGGAATATTCTTACAGAGGACATTAAATAAATCAAAATTTAAAATACTTATGATAATACATATATATATTTATGAAATTATGTTCACAAAAGTAAGTTAGGTTAGTAGTTAGGTCATTCAATCACAAACGGGAGGTGTTGGGATCCAAACCCAACAAATGATTGTTTTTTGAATTACATATACCAACGGTTTTATGGAACCGTTGGTATAGATTTTCATATTACTTATACCAATGGTTTTGAAAACCATTGGTATAGGTCTATACCAATAGTTTTACCAAAACTATTAGTATAGACCTATCCCCACGGCTTACTTTCCCACGGTTCTCCAAACCATTGGTATAGGCTATACCAATGGTTTAGAGGCCTATACCAATGGTTCTAAACCATTAGTATAGGGTATTTTTCCAATAGTGAATGGATGTAAACATGAAAACTATAAAAAAAGTTTCATCATAGTCAATTCCTTGATTTTTTTTAAACCCTTTATACACTAGCCTTACATTATAAGTGCTTGTTTTACCTTCCATGTCCAATTTCCTTTTGAATACCCATTTACACCCAACTGGCTTTACATCAACTGACACATCGACTATAACCCAAACTTGGTTCTGATACATGGAATCCATCTTAGAATTCATAGTTTATTTCTATCTTGAATCTTTTGAGTTTTCTACTATATCCTTATAGGATAGAGGTTCATCATTGTCAAATAATAATGAGTCACCATACTCAGTGACCAGAAAACCATATCTCTCTGGTTCTCTTACCTCTCTTATGCTCCTACGCAGTACTTGTGTTTTAGAAACTACTTCTTCCATGGGGACCTATGGAATCTATTCCTATACCAAATCCTATGTATATTGAGTATCAACTTCATCGAATTCAATCTTTCTCCCACTAACCCTTTTGAGTATGTGCTCCCTCTCAATAAATATAGCTTGTATGGTGATAGTCACTTTCTTGTTTGAGGGGTTATATAGGTAGTATCCCTTTATTTTCTTGGGATACCCTATAAATATACACTCCATGCCTCGAGGTGCTAGTTTGTTTATTGAGAAATCCTTAACAAACGCCTTCCATCCCCATACATATGTATGTGACAAAATGTGTTTCTTTCCACTCCATAACTTGAAGGGAATTCCATTTTTCACTTTAGTTGGTACTCGGTTTAATGTGTAAGTTGCAGTTTGTAATGCATATCCCCAAAAGGATAATGGAAGATCTGCATGAATCATCATTTACCTTATTATGTCTAACAAGATACAGTTCCTACTTTCACTAACACCATTCCACTATGGTGTGTATGGTGGAGTGAGTTGATATATAATCTCAAACTCTCATAGAATGTCGATGAACTCTTGGTTAAGATATTCACCACCTCGATCCGATTGAAGCTTATTTATATTCTTACCGAGATGATTCTCTACTTCATTCTTGAATTCCTTGAATTTATCAAAGGAATCAAACTTATACCTTATTAAGTATACATAGTCATATCTACTCAAGACATCTGTAAAAGTTATGAAGTAAGAATATCCACCTCTAGCTTCTATCGGAAATGGTCCACACACATTAGTGCGTACCAATCATAGAAGCTCTATGGCCCTTTCACCCTATCCAACAAATGGTGGTTTGGTCATTTTCTCTTGTAAACAAGCATGACATCTATCAAGTGTTTTTAGCTCATAAGAGTCTAAATAGCCATATTAATAGAGATTTTTCAAATGCTTATTGTTTAGATAACCAAGATGATGATGCCACAACTGGGTGTTATATGAGTTGTGTGAACACTACTAGAAATCGGATCTTTCCCAACACTTATATACACCCTTTCCCAACGGTTCTTCCAAACCGTTGGGAAAGGGGGGGTCTTTCCCAACGGTTTGGGAGAACCGTTGGGAAAGGGGTGTTTTGAGGCCCCTTTCCCAACGGTTCTCCCAAACCGTTGGGAAAGACCCCCCCTTTCCCAACGGTTTGGAAGAACCGTTGGGAAAGACCCCCCCTTTCCCAACGGTTTGAGAGAACCGTTGGGAAAACTCACCCCAAATCCAACATTCACCTCTTGGAAATTTCCACCTATCCCAACGGTTCTCAAAACCGTTGGGATAGAATCTTTCATTTCTTCCAGGTCTGCTACCCGAGAACATTATATAAATCTAAATTTTAAATAATTATGATAATACATATATATATTTATGAAATTATGTTTACAAAAGTGATGTTAGCTTAGTGGTTAAGTCGTTCGATTATAAACGAGGGGTTCTGGGATCAAATCCCAGCGGATGTTTTTTTTTAAATACATTTACCAACGGTTTTATAACCGTTGGAATAGATTTTCATATTACTTATACCAACGGTTTTAAAAACCGTTGGGATAGGTCTATACCAACGGTTTTGGGAAAACCGTTGGTATAGACCTATCCCAACGGCTTACTTCGCAACGGTTCTCCAAACCGTTGGTATAGGCTATACCAACGGTTTGGAGGCCTATACCAACGTTTCCAAACCGTTGGTATAGGTTAGTATTCTACTAGTGGAATATGATTCGTTGTCAATTTCCAACACTTATTTTTTCATAATTTAATACATAGAGATTGTTATTTAAATGCACCATGCCATAAAATATGTTGTCCTTATAAAAGAAATAACTTTTATTTTCAAATTTTAAAATAAACCCATATGTATCTAAACATGACACAAAAATTATGTTCTTGGTAACTATAGGTACATAATAACAATCTATTAAACCCAAAATCATCCTGGTTGGCAATGAAAGGTGGTAGTCACCAATGGCTAGAGTAGCCATCCTCGCTCCATTGGAATCTCTCAGATCCACCTCTCCTCAAGAAATTTTTCAAAATCTACTTGGTTTCTACATTTGGATACAAATGTGAGCACCACAAGCTGTATCTAATACACAATGTGCAGAATTGGAAAGATTGCACTCGATAATGAATACACTTTTAGATTCCCCTTACCTTTAGGTGGATTTCCTCTTCCAGTGGCCTGACTTTCCACATACAAAACATATTACCTCCTTTTCCTTGTCTTAACTATAGATCCTCTTATTCTTGTTAAGATGGTTCTCAGGAGATTTAGATTTTTTATAAGTCTTGGGCCCCTTTTCCTTGTCCTTATCCTTCTTATTTACCATAAGTATTGCAGGTTTGTCACACCCCATGTTCTTATCCACTTAGAAAATTAAGGTCGGATGTTCTGAAAGACTCTTCTCACTATTTCTCATATTGTAATTAATAATAAAGTTGGATAAGGTCTTGGGAAGTGATGAAAGTATGAGATCTATACATAACTCGTATGAGAATTTAATCCCTAAGATATCTAGGTATTTAATATAGCTAATAATCTTGACTACATGAGGCCTAACTAGCGTAGACTCTCCAAGATTAGTTGTGAACAAAGCATTTGAGATCTCATACCTCTCTTATCTCACCTTCTCTTGATAGAGATCCCGAAGGTGAGACATAATGCTATAGAAATCTATATCCTCATGTTGCTTTAAAAGATCATTAGAAATGGATGATATCATGAAGCACTGAACATTTGTAGAATCATTTAGATGTTTATCGTAGAGAGATATCTCTCCATTATTTTCCTCATTTCTAGACGTGACTAGAAAAGGTTCTTCCAGCACATATAATTTCTTTTCATAGAGAAGGATGACTCCTAGGCGCCTTTGCCACTCCTAGAAATTAGTGTTAGTGAGAAGGTTTTCCTTTTCAAGTATGGATCCCAATGATATGTTTGATGTCATTCTATTGTTATTTCTACAAAATAGGATGAGTAGAGTTTTAGTACTTTATATGATAAATTTAGACAAATAATAAAATATTATATTTATTAGTCTTCCACTATTTTATCGAAATCCAATAGCCCTCACCATTGGGTTTGGAATATCTTGTTTCTTGGACATTCTAGTGGCAAGGATCCATATTTCCCTTCTCATTACCCCAACTTTGGTTGTTTAAGCAACACAAATGGTTTTAGGTAGGCATTCCAAATGCCAACTGCATTAACTCATAGTTCCTTGATCCGTTGAGTGGAATCCCCAATCCTAAAATCATTAATTTAGATTTCCTTAACCTTTGTCTCTCAGTTATACCAAGTCTTACTTTGGAAGTCAACCCTTGATGTGAACCAAGTTAAGTCAACCCAAAACTTCATGTTAAAATTCCTTGATAATTTAAAGTACCCCAACTTTGGCCGGTCAAGTACTTTGAACTGTGGTTTGATTCTAACCGAAGTAATGGAAGGTTATATCGACTTAATATTTTATTGATGGATTTTATTCTTTTATGCATAAATTTCCAATTGTTATCTTTATCACATGCTAGTTAATATTAATTGGGATTGATTGAGTGATTAAATGTGTCTTAGATAATATTGATGCATAAGCTAGTTTATTTTAGTTCTATCTTGCTAGCTTGTTAATTCATTAATTATGTGATCGCAAAAAAACATTCATAATGAAATAACCATGTAACTGATATAAATAAAATAAAGGGTATGGTCATAAGTTTATTCTAATGGTTAGTTTATCTAGCGGTTGATAAACTAACTGTTGACCTAGGGGAGAAACACCTTGAACCAATTGAGGTTCATGTTTATAGCTTTCCACCTATCCACCTTTGTATATCCTTAGATTGGTTTCACCTAGGCTCGGAACTTGAACCACCTCCACTAACTTGGGATCTTCATCCATTACATGTGCCTTTTACTCACACATATGTGAGGGGCAACAGGGTTTACATGAAAGAAACCATGGGCGCACAGACCCTACATAATAATTAGGAGAGAAGGTATACAGACCAATAATTTATTTTAATAATAAATTAAATTAAACCAATCACATACAAAAGGTTTAGTCTAGATCATGGTCATCCACATGCATGCAAAAAATTACACATTTAATAAAACTTTCATTCAAATATTAATCATTATTATTTAAGATAAATCACGCTTGAATCGATTAATTATTATCTTTAATTAATCAATCATGTTATCTTAATCCCTATCTAAATTTCCTTGAGATTCTCATCCATTATAATTTTAAACAAATTAAATAAATTCATTTAAAATTAACCTTGAGCATAAATGTACCTTGGAGGAAACACGATGAATACCCATCCAAATCTACCCAACATGTATTATACTCATATATTATTTTACTCTTGTGACATATGGAATACACAACTTATCATGTATTTTCACAATGTGTAATTCATGAATTATTACACGAATTACATGATTTTTTAGTCATGTGTTATGCTTCAATACATGTAGAGTAACAACTTGTAATACGATCCATACATGATATGCAAATATAAACATTATACTGATATTAATTAAATATTTAAATATTTATGTATATTAAAACCAATCACATGGTGTATCCTATCTTTATAAATACATGAAAGTATATATCTCAAGGTTTACAGAGTAAAATAAATAAATTTTAAATATACATAACTTGGTATAAGTACACGATGTGTAGATTCGATCTACACGGTGTGTACACCTATCGCCGTTTATCCGAGACACACACCTAGGGACTTGGAGTGTATTTTGTGCCTAATAAAATTTAGAGTACATGGTGTGTCCAATAGGTCACATGGTGTGTTGACTCTATGTTACACAATCACCAGACAGGTAGGTCGTGTACTGAATACACAGTCTGTCTTTGACTCAAAGGGACTACACGTCGTGTGCATGGGCTATACGGTGTGTACTCCAGTTGATCCTATGCCTGTTTGTCCCAATCAACACACAATTTATGAATTAACTACACCGCATATCATTAATGCACACAGACTGAGTAATTTCTAAATTAAATCCCGGTGCATTTAACATGACTAAATGATGTGTAACTTCGATTAAACTGCATGTACTACTGTGTTATCCGAGCAGAATCCTTGGATCCTTCAGATGAGTTCCCCAATTTTATTTTAATCATAAAATTAATCATTTTCATTAGATATATGAGAAATTATGGAGAAAGAAGTAGATATCATAATTCAGATTAAAAGAACAATTAAACTTGAATTGAAAAACTAAATTAAAAATGTACAAATCACCAATGATTTTAAATAATTATAAATAATTATGTGCTACCTCTAATACCACTTGTAGATTCTGGGTGCAGTGGGAGTGCAAAAAGGGTGGTGCCCAAATTTTCTTTTTTCCATAATCGATGATCAATCTGAGATCTATGTGATGATAACGTCGTGATCCATGGAATTGAATTAAATAAATAGACAAGGGATAATAACACCGCAATCAAAGAGAGGAGATCAACACATATTGTTCATAATTAATTTAATTAGATAAAGAATTAACTATAAGGAATTATTTCTTAGTTGATGAGTCCAGTGACAGATCTGCGGTGCACTATCATTGCATTGTATAAACCAAGTGTAGATTTCCTCTAGCGGTGATCCACATGTGTTCTAGGAATATCCAGATGTTGTTGAAGGAGTCTTCAAGTGCTAGCACGAAAGATCCTTGAATTTGTATTGTCCTCCTTGATCGCCTTGAGAATCACTTCCAAAGTATTCTCCTTGATCCGGTGGAGGAGGTTTTCTCCCCGTTATTGGGAGTGTTCTTGGAGATAGGGGCTCTCTAGTCTTGAGAAGATTCTCTAAGAATCGTTATGCATAGCTGAATTGGCTTATGAGAAAAATGACATAATTGAGTATTTATATTACTAGGGTTAAAATAAAATAATTACACAAGTTCCCTTATTGTTTATTTAATCCTAGAAAACCCCTATATCAAATAATAATAGTAATATTATTATTTCTCAACATGTGGTGAACTTGCGAATTATAATTAAATATTATTTAATTAAATAATATTCAATATTATCATTTCTCATCAGACCATTAAACTTGGTCTGTCATTCCTCCACAATATTTATCGGGCCTTGAATAATTTATATTTATTTATTAAATATATATAACTACATTATTTTCCAATAAATAAATAAATATTATATTCACTAAATAGAAAATAAATATTTATTGAATATTTCACTCACAATATATTCTCTCGAATAACTAGTGATGGAATAAATGCGATCAATCATATATGAATAATTATTACACCACATACATTAATAATATTTATTCAACCTATTAAATAATAAATAATAATATATTATTTAAATGAGATTCTGAATACACTTAGTGTAGGCCTCTTTCTCAATGAAATTAGGTGAAACATCCTAAAGTCTAAGGTTAGCATCTAGAAACATACCAAGGCACCCATAGAGAAAGAATTTAATGCTACAACAACATGTCACCTAATATGAATGCTTACCATGTAATATAATCCCTTTATCACAATATCTCTAATTGAGCAGGTTGCATGCCAGTTCCATAAACCTATGTGCTCGATATTTCTTTATTTGATTTTTCATAAATAGAACTTGCCTATAGAACACCATGACCATGGATTTATTTAGTATATATCATTTCCATCAAAGGTCTTGAGATATTAACTTCCATTAATGAACAGAAATAATAAATCCTTTATCACATTATTCATTAATGCAATATTACCCGTGATGCACCCAACGTATCCTACCTCTCCACAAACATCTGTCATCACGGTTTTCATCAATAAATATAAGTACATGACTCATAATACTTGTTAATAATAATATTAAAGTCTAAGAACCAATACACAGAATATTGAAAAATGGCCCTACATCCACAAGGGGGGTTTTTACGGGATAAAGTTATACCCACAGTTGTTCTGAAACTGTAGGTATAATTACCCCTATACCAACAGTTTTGGGACAACCATGGGTATAAGTGATGCACACCTATCATGGGGCATGGAAAAAAACAATTATATTTTTCCTAGTGCAGCACAGTGGCTGACCAGAGTCGTCTCTCTTGAGGAGCCTTCTCAATTTAGTTCAATTAATTTATCTAATTCGCTTAATCTATATCTTTTTGATATTTTGTTATTTAATGAAATAAATTAATATCTTTTTTGTTTTTTGATAATTAATTACAGTCACATGTAAAATGATAATTTAAACCATCATGCAAAACTAAACAGAATGAGTTAATAAGAAAGAACTTGGTTTTGGGGTTCAGTCTTGGATTCAATCATTATTTTCTTATATGTCTTTGATTCAGTTTGATAATTAAAACATAAAATCTCATTTTTGTATCACTATTCTTTTTCAGAATAGAAGTATTTTGAGTTTCATCCATCACCACATCAGGGACATTCGCCTCACCCAAGCATGCTACTAAATTCTACCACAAACTTAATTAAACTTTAAAGATAATTCATGAAAACCTTGACCTCACCCTGAGCCAAGTCTCGTGATTAACCTCTAATTTCTGGTAGTATGAGATTACTTGCTGGAGTGGGTGGAAGATGATAGAGAGAGAGAGAGAGAGAGAGAAATAAAATAAGAAAAAGTGGATGGAGAAACACAAATGCATAGATTAATAAAACTAAAATTTAAATTAAAATTGAAAATAAAACTAAAATAAAACTAAAATGAAAATAAAATAAAAAGAAGAAATGAGGGGGGAAGAGAGGAGCAGAAACAGCCCATGCCCCGGTGGGATCCCTCCATGGTTTTGGGTGTCGAGCTGATGATTTGATAAGGAGGCGAGGGCCTCCTTTTATAGGCAGAATTATGTCTTCCTATAGTTTGAGAGTTTTTGGACCATTAAATGGATGATTCTCACATGGAACCTTATTAAAAGTTGTTAATAAATATTTTGGTCATTCACCCTCCAAATTTCATCTCATTTAGACACTGGATGAATGAGTTATGAATTTTTCATTGGCGGTTTCTTTTTCCAGATGCAGGTTCCAGGAAGCTTCCTTCAAAAATATAACCTCCAATGGTAGCTTTAATGACTTCAAAACTCCCCCAAATTTTATGTAGAGACGTACCTATGTTTCCTACTACTATCCCAAGTATAATAATATCAATTGGATGTGTTAAGGACGAGTTGTGGTTAAGTTACGGTGGTGGGGTCCATGCTGTTCACCCGGAAAAGTTTCCAACTTCAATGAATTTTTAGGACTACTAGATATTCGAATCAACTCTAGGTCCTGAAGAGACAGTTGGAGGAAATAAAATAAGGATTCTGACAAAAAAATAACTAAATTTGGAATTATATTTTTTAATAAATGACAAAAATACCCTTGTGGTCAAAATCTGTCCAAAACACATAATTATGCATTTTTCACAATTTTACTCATTTTCATTATAAAATTCAAATTACCCAATATTTTTATAAAACAATCAAATACATGGGTTTTATCATTTAAAAACATTAAAAATTAATCCTTATTTGATTAAAATATGCACATAAATTTTCTCTGTCAAATACCCCCACACTTAAACCATGCTTGTCCATAAGCATAAAATCTCAACATGGAAATCAGAGGACACCAATGTTACCAATATTCAAATTTCAATGTAATAAAATCAAACAATTTTCAATGTGAAATAAAAATTTCAAAAATCTTCATAAAATATCAATTTAATTTCTCATTTTTCAAATAAACAAATAATTCATATATTTTACTTTTCCCCTTTGAAAATTGATGGAACTTCTCATTTCATTCATTCAAGCTCCTTGATTCATTATTATTAAAAATACCAAGTTATGATTTACCTCACTTTTGATTCTTTTCTCTCATCACTCGTGGTAAAATTCAAGTATATTTATACTCATATCATGAGAACATGCTCCTTATCTATAGGATTGTAAATTGACTACTTTCTCCACTTTGTAAAGACAAAAGACACATAAAATCACGAGGACTTACAATAACGGTTCAAATGACTCTGAGGCTTAAGGTTGGTAGGATTTGATGCTTTAAAAATTAAGGCTTAAGGAGGAGGATAATCTCTTAATTACAATGCATGATATCAAAAGTAAAAGTGTAATGAAATTCTCCCCTTCAAAGTAGAAACACCCACTTCCCAAAACTCAAAGTAAGATAATGATCAAATTATGCATAACTAATGATTTGTGCACCCTCTTGAATATTTTTTTACTTTTGTACCTTTTTTTCTTTTTTTAAAAAGTTATTATTAGATCAAACCTCACATCCATCATCTAACCACAAACGATCAGAAGATCATCAGTCTGAAAAATGGTGATTTTTGGTTCTCCCAAACCACAACCCATTTTTCTATTTTTTTGGATCTTTTTTTCATTTTTTCATTTTTTTTATTTCACGAGGGGCAATCAATAGAGTTCAATGAATGATTCCACAACCTTTTACAATTCCCATAATAACACCCCCACACTTCTTCCTTACAATGTATATCATCTCATCTACCATGATTCCCTTTACCCCCACACTTCAACTTTAAAATATCATGAAAATACCAAGAGTAGGGTAGGAATGGATAAAAATTGCTTGAAACATAGCTCATCCCTAACAAGGTCATTCATGGTATCTATGGGCTAAAAGAAGTATTGATGTAAAGGTGGTATTTTAAGGATTAATGGATTTTCAAAGGATGTCTCAATAATTTTAAATGTGTTTTTGCACAGTCATAGCTTTGACAAGTTTCAATACAAATTCTGGTCGGTTACATGTCCCAAGATCACTCAAGAAATATGCTCAAGAATAAATAGGAAGTACTTGGTCTAGAAATCCTCTCGGGAATGAGACATATTATTTTGGAAAATCACTCAAGGTATGATTAATAATAACAAATCAATTCACATAAATTTCAGAAATTTAAAGCATGAAATATGGTTAGGGAATTTCATTTATCTGAATCGATTAATTTCTTCAATTCATGAGTTGTTATTTCAATATGCATGCTTCAATTTAAAAATTCAATTCTTTATTTCAATAATTTAATCATATCAAAATTGAAATCTAAAACATGTAATCACAGGATCCCTAAGAAACTCATGTCTCTTAGATAAGTCAAGTAAAACATGAATTCAAGTGTGGGCATGCAATTTTATCTTTAAAGCTCAAAACATGTTGTGGAATAAAATGTGGAGAGTTTAAAAGATAAAACACAAAAAGTGAACTCTATTTTCCCGTGAAACTTAGTCCTTCCCCTTCACTTTTTGGGGTTTCCTTCTTCTATTATGAACCTATAAAAGAAAAAAACTCAATTAAGCATAAGGATCATGTCATTTAAGCTCAAAAAAGATAGAGGAAGTGGGTTGTATGCTATATTGATTCTAAGAAAATAAATTGACATATAAATTCCTAGAAAGTAAGTAAAGATAAATCTTGGTATAATCCCAAAAGTGGGTCCTGAATTTTTACTGCCTCCAGAGGGAAGTACCAGCTGTTATCCAAAATCTGATGGAGGATGAAGATTTTTTTATTTGAACCACCACATATGGCTTTTCCCAACTTGTGCTTCATCACTGTTCTAGAAGAATGGTCCATAGATAGAGTATACCATATCATCCCCCCTTCACAATGAGGTATAGCTTGCATGGTGGGCATATGATGAAGTATGAATCATCCTTATTCTTGGTTGCTACTTGTGTAACCTCTTCTTCTTTGTCCAGTGGTTCCTCAAGGCATGTTTCATCAAAAGAATAGTCAATGGGAAAGTCATAGTGTAATTATATTTGAATAAAATTAAAACATGATGTATCAAAATAAAATTATTCACCATTAAAGTAAGCAGCTTATTTCATGGTATCCTTAGGTAAATCCACTATCATATCTTCATGAACTTCCTTCAACAAATATTCAACATGTTCTGGAAGCTCCATATGTTCCTCAGTAGGTTCAAATTGAGGTTCTTCTTTGTACTCAAAGGCATAGCTGAGATTTTTTGATTCTGTGTAATCAAAACCATGGGGAGTGATGAAGAATTTATATTCAATAAAATTATAAGAGATAGAGTAAAATAATGGTTCAAATCCTTGATTTGGTTCTGCTTCAATCTCTACCTCAGTGGTAAGTGCCTCTTAGAGTAAACTCTTTGAGGATGGAGGCAGGTAGTCGGGCTCCTCCATCTTAAATTCAAATTCCACCACTTGGTTGGTTTCTTCCTTTAGTGGTGTTGGCTCTTCTTCATTGTATTGTATGGGGAGATCAAACAATTCCTCACATTTAATCAAGAATTAATCCAATCTTTGTTAATCTCCCGCTTGTAGCTCAACAGGTAAGGCTTCCTCCTTTGCCACCTCAGGTTCTTGATATTACTCAGGGTTGGGTTGCTCCATTAATTCATGAACATAGTCAAATGCTCTTTCAAATTTTCTCATCAGTTGTTCAATGATTTCTCTAAGTTCTTTCACCTTAGCCCTTCTAAAATCTTCTTCTTGTTGTTGTTTTTACTGCACCTGTGAGTAATTTTTTTATGCATAATATTCTGAATTTGAGTACATCATGAAAGTCTTTTTTTAGTTTTTTTTAAGAAATAAAATCTACCTAAGATGTGAAAATAGAAAAATTAAATGAACTATTGATTAGCTTCCCAGCAACGGTGCCAGTTTTGACGCACACCTGTCATGGGGCGTGGACAAAAACAATTATATTTTTTCTAGTGCAGCACAGTGGCTGACCAGGGTCATCTCTCTTAAGGAGCCTTCTCGATTTAGTTCACTTAATTTATCTAATTCACCTAATATATCTCTTTTTTATATTTTTTTATTTAATTAAATAAATTAAAATCTTTTTTGGATTTTTATAATTAATTAAAATCACATGTAAAATGATAATTTAAACTATCATGCAAATCTAAACAAAATGAGTTAATAAGAAAGAACTTGGTTTTGGTGTTCAGTCTTGGATCCAATCATTATTTTCCTATATTTTTTTAATTCAGTTTGATAATTAAAACATAAAATATCATGTTTGAATCACTATTATTTTCCAGAATAGAAGTAGTTTGAGTTTCGGTCGTTGCCATATCGGGGACATTCGCCTTACCCAAGCATGTTACTCAATTCAACCACGAACTTAATTAAACTTTAAAGAAAATTCATGAAAACCTTGACCTCACCCCGAGCCAAGTCTCATGATTAGCCTCTCATTTCTGATAGTATTATATTACTTGGTGGATTGGGTAGAAGAGGAGAGAGTGAGAGAGAGAGAGAGAGAAAATAAGAAAAGTGGATGGAGAAACACAAATGCATGGATTCATAAAACTAAAATTTATATTACAATTGAAAATAAAACTAAAATAAAACTAAAATGAAAATAAAATAAAAAGAATAAATGAGGGGTGAAGAGAGGAGCATCAGCGTCCCATTCCCCGGTGGGATCGCTCCTTGGCTGTGGGTGTCGAGCTGATGATTTGAGAAGAAGGCGAGGGCCTCCTTTTATAGGCAGAATTCTGTCCTCCTAGAGTTGGAGAGTTTTTGGTCCATTGAATGGATGATTCATGCATGGACCCCTTCCTAAACATTGTTCATAAATATTTTGTTCATTCACCCTCCAAATTTAAGCTCATTTAGACACAAGATGAATGGGTTATGAATTTTTCATTAGTGGTTTCTTTTTCCGGATGCAGGTTCCATGAAGCTTCCTTCAAAAATATAACCTCCAATGGTAGCTTTAATGACTTCAAAACTCCCCCAAATTTTATGTGGAGCCATAACTATGTTTCCTACTGCTATCACAGGTGGAATAACCTCAATTTTATGTGTGAAGGATGAGTTGTGGTTCCGTTATGGTGGTGGGGTCCACGCTGTCTGCACGGAAAATTTTCCAACTTCAATGAATTTTTAGGACTACTAGATATTCGAATCAGCTCTAGGTCCTAAAGAGACAGTTAGAGGAAATAAAATTAGGATTCTAACAAAAAAATAACTAAATTTGGGATTATATTTTTTAATAAATGACAAAAATACCCTTGTGGTCAAAATCTGTCCAAAACACATAATTATGCATTTTTCACAATTTTGCTCATTTTCATTATAAAATTCAAATTACCCAATATTTTTATAAAACAATTAAATACATGGGTTTTATCATTTAAAAACATTAAAAATCATCATTATTTGATTAAAAATATGCACATAAACTTGCTCTGTCAAATACCCCCACACTTAAAACATGATTGTCCACAAGCATAAAATCTCAACATGGAAATCAAAGGATACCAATGTTACCAATATTCAAATTTCAATGAAATAAAATCAAAAAAAAATTCAATGTGAAATAAAACTTTCAAAAATATTCATAAAATATCAATTTAATTTTCTATTTTTCAAAGAAACAAATAATTCACATATTTTACTTTTCCCCTTTGAAAATTGATGGAGCTTCTCCTTTCATTCATTCAAGCTCCTTGATTCCTTATTATTAAACATACCAAGTTATGATTTACCTCACTTTTGATTCTTTTCTCTCATCACTCGTGATACAATTCAAGTAGAGTTATGCTCATATCATGAGAACGTGCTCCTTATCTATAGGATTGTAAAATAACTACTTTCTCTACTTTGTAAAGACAAAAGACACATAAAATCATGAGGTCTTGCAATAACGGTTCAAATAACTCTGAGGCTTAAGGTTGTTAGGATTTGATGCTTTAAAAATTAAGGCTCAATGAGGAGGCTAATCTTTTAATTACAATGCATGATATCAAAAGTAAAAGTGTAATGAAATTCTCCCCTTTAAAGTAGAAACACCCACTTCCCAAAACTCAAAGTAAGATCGTGATCAAATTATGCATAACAAATGATTTGTGGACCCTCTTCAATATTTTTTTTACTTTTGTACTTTTTTTCTTTTTTTCAAAATTTATGATTAGATCAAACCTAACATCCATCACCTAACCACAAATGATCAGAAGATCGTCGGTCTGGAAAATTGTGATTTTTTGTTCTCCCAAATCACAACCCATTTTTCTATTTTTTTGGATCTTTTTTTCATTTTTTCTTTTTTTTATTTCACGAGGGGCAATCAATAGAGTTCAATGAATGATTCCACAACCTTTTACAATTCCCAAAATAACACCCCCACACTTCTTCCTTACAATGTATATCATCTCATCTACCATGATTCCCTTTACCCCCACACTTCAACTTTAAAATATCATGCAAATACCAAGAGTAGGGTAGGAATGGATAAAAATGGATTGAAACATGGCTTATCCCTAACATGGTCATTCATAGTATCTATAGGATAAAAGAAGTATCAATGTAAAGGTGGTATTTTAAGGATTAATGTCTTTTCAAAGGATGTCTCAATCATTTTAAATGTGTTTTTGCATAGTCAGAGCTTTGACAAGTTTCAATACAAATTCTAGTTAGTTACATGTCCCAAGATCACTCAAGAAATATGCTCAAGAATAAATAAGAAGTACTTGGTCTAGAAATACTCTCGGGAATGAGACATATGATTTTGTAAAATCACTCAAGGTATGATTAATAATAAAAAATAAATTCACATAAATTTCAGAAATTTAAAGAATGAAAGATGGTTAGGGAATTTCATTTATCTGAATCAATTAATTCCTTCAATTCGTGAGTCGTTATTTCAATATCGATGCTTCATTTTAAAAATTCAATTCTTCATTTCAATCATTTAATCATATCAACATTGAAATATAAAACATGTAATCATAAGATTCCTAAGAAACTCATTTCTCCAAGATAATTTGAGTAAAACATAAATTCAAGTGTGGGCATGCAATTTTATCTTTAAGGCTCAAAACATGTTGTGGACTAAAATGTTGAAAGTTTAAAAGATAAAACACTAAAATTGAAATCCCTTTTTCCATGTAACTTAGTCCTTCCCCTTCACCTTTTGGGGTTTCCTTCTTCCATTATGAACTTATAAAAGAAAACAACTCAATTAAGCATAAGGATCATGCCATTTAAGCTCAAAAAAGATAGAGGGAGTGGGTTTCATGCTACACTACTTCTAAGAAAATAAATTGACATCTAAATTCCTAGAAATAAAATAAAGATAAATCTTGGTATAATCCCCCAAGTGGGACCTAAATTTTTACTGCCTCCAGAGGGCAGTACCAGCTGTTATCCAAAATCTGATGGAGGATGAAGATTCTTTGATTTGAACCACCACATATGGCTTTTCCTAACTTGTTCTTCATCGTTGTTCTTGAGGAATGATCCATGGATAGAGTACACCATATCCTCACCCTTCACAGTGAGGTATAGCTTGCATGGTGGGGGTAGTATGAAGTATGAATCATCCTCCTTCTTGGTTGCTACTTGTGCAACCTCTTCTTCTTTGTCCAGTGGTTCCTCATGGTATACTGCATCAAAAGAATAGTCAAAGGGAAAGTCAGAGTGTAATTCTATTTGAATAAAATTAAAACATGATGTGTCAAGATAAAATTCTTCCCCATCAAAGTAAGCAGATTTTTTCATGGTATACTTAGGGAAATCCACTAGCATCTCTTCATGAACTTGCTTCAAAAAATATTCAATGCGTTCTGAAAGCTCCATATGTTCCTCAGTAGGTGCACATCTAGGTTCATCTTCGTCCTCAAAAGCATAGCTGATATTTTCTGATTCTGTGTAATCAAAACCACAGGGATTGATGTAGAATTCATATTCAATAAAATTAGAAGAGATAGAGTCAAAGAATGGTTCAACTCCCTAAGTCGGTTCAACTTCAATCTATGCCTCGGTGGTAAGTGCCTCTTGGAGTAAACTCTTTGAGGATGGAGGCAGGTAGTCGGTCTCCTCCATCTTAACTTCAAATTCCACCACTTGGGTGGTTTATTCATTTAGTGGTGTTGGATATTCTTCTTTTTATTTTATGGGGAGATCAGACAATTCCTCACATTTAATCAAGAATTCATCCAATCTTTGTTGATCTCCCACTTGTATCTCAATAGGTAAGGCTTCCTCCTTTTCCACCTTAGGTTCTTGATATTTCTCAGGGTTGGGTTACTCCATTAATGCATGAACATAGTAAAATTCTCTTTTAGATTTTCTCATCAGTTGATCAATGCTTTCTCTAAGTTCTTGTACCTTATCCCTTCTAAAATATTCTTCTTCTTGTTGTTGTTGTTTCACATATGAGTAATTTTTCCATGCATAATATTCCGAATTTTAGTACATCATGAAATTCTTTTTTTAGTTTTTTTTTAAGAAATGAAATCTACCTAAGATGTGAAAATAGAAAAAGTAAATAAACTATTGATTTTCTCCCTAGAAATGGAGCCAGTTTTGACGCACGCCTATTGTGGGGTGTGGACAAAAACAATTATATTTTTCCTAGTGCAGCACAGTGGCTGACAAGGGTCATCTCTCTTGAGGAGCCTTCTCAATTTAGTTCACTTAATTTATATAATTCTCCTAATATATCTCTTTTTTATATTTTGTTATTTAATGAAAGAAATTACAATTTTTTGGGTTTTTGATAATTAATTACAATCACATGTAAAATGATAATTTAAATTATCATGCAAATCTAAACATAATGAGTTAATAATAAAGAACTTGGTTTTGGGGTTCATTCTTGGATTCAATCATTTTTTTCCTATATGTGTTTGATTTAGTTTGATAAATCAAACATAAAATCTCGTGTTTTAATCACTATTATTTTTCATAATATAATTAGTTTGAGTTTCATGTCATTAGGGGGTCGTCACCACATCGGGGACATTCGCCTCACCCAAGCATGCTACTAAATTCTACCACGAACTTAATTAAACTTTAAAGAAAATTCATGAAAACCTTGACCTCAACCTGAGGCAAGTCTCGTTATTAACCTCTAATTTCCTATAGTATGAGATTACTTGGTGGAGTGGGTGGAAGAGGAGAGATTTTAAGAGATAAAGAGAAAGAAAAGAAGAAAAGTAGATGGAGAAATACAAATGCATGGATTAATAAAACTAAAATTTAAATTACAATTGAAAATAAAACTAAAATAAAATGAAAATGAAAATAAAATAAAAAGAATAAATGAGGGGGGAAGAGAGGAGCCGTAGTGTCCCGTTCCCTAGTGGGATCCCTCCTTGGTTGTGGGTGTCGAGCTGATGATTTGAGAAGGAGGCGAGGGCCTCCTTTTATAGGAAGAATTCTATCCTCCTACAGTTGGAGCGTTTTTGGACCATTAAATGGCCGATTCACACATGGACCCCTTATTAAAAGTTGTTCATAAATATGTTGGTCATTTACCCTCTACATTTCAGCTCATTTGGACACCAGATGAATGAGTTATGAATTTTTCATTGGCGGTTTCTTTTTTTGGACGTAGGTTCTAGGAAGCTTCCTTCAAAAATATAACCTCCAATGGTAGCTTTAATGACTTCAAAACTCCCCCAAATTTGATTTAGATATGTCCCTATGTTTCCTACTACTATCCTAGGTGGAATAACCTCAATTGGATGTGTCAAGGACGATTTGTGATTCTGTTACGGTGGTGGGGTCCACTCTATCCGACCGAAAAAGTTTCCAACTTCAATGAATTTTTAGGACTACTGGGTATTTGAATCATCTCTAGGTCCTAAAGTGACAGTTGGAGTAAATAAAATTATAATTCTAAAAAAAATAATCACTAAATTTGGAGTTATATTTTTTAATAAATAACAAAAATACCCTCGTGGTCAAAATCTGTCCAAAACACAAAATTATGCATTTTTTACAATTTTGATCATTTTCATTATAAAATTCAAATTACCCAATATTTTTATAAAAAAATTAAATATATGGGTTTTATCATTAAAAAACATTAAAAATAATCATTATTTGATTAAAAATATGCACATAAATTTGCTATGTCAATAGGTTTTCTCAGGGTGAACCTATACCCATAGTTCTCCCAAAATTGTGGGTATAGGTTTCATAGGAAAAAATTCCATAAGAAGAACCTATACCCATGGTTCAAAAAAATGTGGGTATAGGTCACCCCTATACCCATGGTTTCTGTAAACCATGTCAATAGATTGTGCAGGAAAAAAATCATAGGAAAACCTATACCCACAGTTTTGTCAAACCATGGGTATAGGTTAGCCCATTATTATTCCATAATAATAATAATAAATAAATATAAATGAATTTTTTTACATTTATATATTTATATATATTTGTGTATATAATAACATAAAACATGTTGTAGGATAGTTGTAAAGTTATTCATCTGTAGGTGGAAGGTGCAGATATCAAATCCCAGCGGAATTGTTTTTTTTTAATAAGGACCTATACCCACAGTTCTTTGGGCTATACCCATAGTTTAAAAATATGGATATAGGTACAAATTCCAGTAGTAAAACATCCACAGATAGGAACATCCAATGACACATGTAAATGTGGACTTCCTACTGGAGGGTCTCGTTCTCATAATATCCTACTGGATATTGCCAAGGATGAACACCATGAGAAAGTGCCTCAAAGTCCTATGAGTATCCCCCCTGATATCCTGTATCATTTGTTTCCCTCAAATGATATTATCTTGATATTGAACATATATTAAAGAATAATATCATAGCACTTCTGGGTTCTCATCTTAGCGGAGAATTGTTATGACCTTTTAGTGTGATAGCTACTCTTAGAACATTATCACATACTATGTCACACACACGAACAATCATGATGTGATAAGTAGTTTATTAATATTAAAATTAATGAATACATTCTTATCATAAAGTACATAGAATTTGGTTCTATGGAACCAACTCCAACTGATTGGGCCTTCACCATCGAAGGTGATGAGTTGCGATTTGATATCCGGTTGAAATGAGGTAGGTGTTTCTATATAATCCCTTTATTTATCAATCCATGAAATGTTTGGGCTTCAAAAATTCATTTCTTATGAAATTATATCCATTTATACTATTCATGTCATGTTATAAATTGGTTTTCATGAATTTAAGGCCTGGAATAAAAGACTTTGTCTATGAATTTTAATTATTCCCCTTGAATTAAATGTTTTCACATGCTAAGCATTTGTGAAAATTTCTAAGAGGATTATTTCAATTATTTTGATGGAAAATGAAGGGTATTAGCCTTTTTTGATATTTTAAAGTAAAAACTCATGTTTTAATGAACAAATTTTGGATAAAAGGGGTTTTTATTTCTAAATAGTTTTAAAAGGATGTTTTTTATGTAGGGTTTTAATAAACTGAAAGTGACTTGTAATTCCGAGTCGTATTTATTTTAAAGGATAATTTTACACTTTATAAAATAAATTATTCCATGCCTTGTGATACTTTCATTGCACCCCTTGTGTTTATTCTCCCCTTAATGGGTTATGCTTTTCTATGTGATGTTTGAATGATATGAAAAGGGGTTGTTTCATGAAAGGTTGTTGGAGGTGAGGAGATGTATTAATTATGATTTATTGATGAATATATTGATCTCATATTGATTGTTTTATCTCCTCCATTTTGACTATGTCATGGTAGGCCAAGTAACTAAGTGAGAGGTATTGAGTTTTTCAACACTAGACTAGATCACACACTAGCTAGTGTCCCCTAGTTGAGCATTGTATCAAGGCTAGTGGTTCCCCCAGGGAGGCCAATGTGGGTAAATTGGATATCTTATGGTTTGGTTTGAATGAAACATAGGATGTTAATTGGTCCCATGTTGTTAAGTATTGTTAGGATTATCTCACTTTAAGACTTAAGGTATAGCCCAAAACACCTATTCATTGGTCAGTAATTCTATATAGAGGATTACCATCTCACATTTATTTACATCCCCTTGTACCCATATTTCATGTGGTTCCATTTACATTATCATTATTTGATTTTGTTAAGTTTCATTGATATAGTGGTTCCCACTTGATCTATGCTTCTACTCTTTTATGGTTGGGTTGATTTCTAAATGATTTTCAAAGGATGGTTTTTGGAAAGAGGTTTTGAAATAAAAGATAAATGTTTATTTTAGGGATGGGATTTTGTGAAAGGTTTTGAAATGAGTAAAAAAGGGGTTTATTTGGGTTTTATAATTTCAAAGGTCCTCATTTAAAATGTTTTAAAAAAAATTCATTATACAAGCGAATATTCCACGTGGTTTTATAAGTAAAGAAGTGATTTATTCCTTATGGCTAAAATCATGATGTTTGGTTTCTTTTGTGTCATTAAAAATGGAAAAAACTACTTTATAATGTATTTCAAACTAAAGTTTGTGAATTGTTTTATGAAATAAATTGCATAGACTCCTTGGTGAGATCATATTGGGTCTCTTATCTCACACCTGCTTATACACTCTTATGTGTGTTTATGTGCAACCCTTATATTGTATTCAAGTTCCAAGATTCATTTTTAAATTTGATTTCATTATCTTGGGTTGTAGATGGGTGAGTGGGGATGTGTTGAGTGACCATTGGTTTCATGGATATGGTCTTGTGGTATGGTTCATGTTTGGATTATTTTTAGACCTTGATGTATCGGCCTAATCGATCATCCCTTTATTTATATTTTGTTTCCTTTTTATTGTTCTTTATTGTATATTTATTTTTAGATGATTCTTGTATTCTAGATCAGATGGTTTGAATCATTCTTTTAATTGGTTATGAGTTGTTTGGTTTATCAGTTTATTTGTATCTGCTTATTTTGTTATGCATGGTCATCCAACGTATGGACACACCTTTCTGGATTTTCAGTAAATATTTGATGCCTTGTTTACTATGATTTTAGGATGAAATCATTCCCATATATTTAATATTTAATGATTAGGAGTTTTTCACTAACCTGTGGTGATCAGAAATGCACTTCGGGCCGTATTATAGATCGTCCATGGTAACGTGATAGGCTGACCCAAGTTGGTTCATGATAGAATTTTTAAGGGTATTTAATTTTACCATTCTATATCATGTTATTTTCTTTGCATATATGCATGCTTATAATGATTTAGTTTTAAATATCATTCCTTCCACCAAATTAATATGTTCAAATCATATTGATGTGAAACTATTTGCATAGATCATGGCTTGTGTTACTAACACAAACTAAAATCCAAATATATATATATTGATATACATCCTATGTATAAGGTTCATGAAACTCTTTCTTGTAAATGCATAGGATTATATGAAATCAACAATCCTCATACGAGTAATCTTGAAGCAATTCATAATCAACCCCACTTTTTTTTATAAGGCATAAGTCTCCAGGATAGTGAGTTGTCTGACTCAAAGTCCCTTTACCCAAGGTTACTTTTCTCAAAAGATAATTTGTGGAAGTAGTTTAACAATTTAAACTAAAGCATGCATTCATTAATAAAACAAACAAATATATCTATGAATAAAGCAGGAATAAAATAAATAAATGAACAATTTATACATTTAAACATGAGATAAACAATTTATGATCTATCCATGAATAAAGTAATTATAAACACTATATGATTTAATCATGCATTATGAGTATTCCATGATTAAATAAATATAAATACATTATATTGATATATAATATGAACTCTTTCATATCGATGTTTATATGACATTTTACTTAAACACATGACATTTAAAATATAAATATTCTATCTATAAATTATTCACATGTTATGTAGATATTCAGAATATCACACATATAATATTGTTTAAACATTGATCATATCAATTATCAAAACCCCTTTTAATATGGTTTAAATAATTTCTTTAAATAAGGCATTTTAACTTGAATAATTCAAATTAATAATTATGAAAAATTCATAATTTTAAATATAAACTACTTTATATTTTTCCCTATTTTTTAATTTTTAACACATTATAAATTACACTTATAATTTCTATATAAACATTTTTGTGTCTAAATTATAAATCATGTCATATAATTTTAAAGATATATTTAATATTAACATTTAATATTATGAGTATTAATTTAATAAATGTTTCTTGAAAATTTAATTAATTAATTATAAACACTTTAAAATTAATTTATTTACAAACACCTTTATAAATTAAATAAATACCCCAAAATACCTTTTTCCATAATTTATAAACAATTTATAAATTATATAATTCAATTCATGATTGAAAATTGAAAATTTTAAAATTTCCATGTATATCATATTCTATGATATCCATAGTATCGTAATATGTGACATCCCTTATTATATATCATATGTTATGATAGATAATAACAATCTATAATATCATTTATCGATGCATGGGTTTCATATCCTATGACATTGTATCATAAGGGTGATACGATGCTCTATTTTTTAAAACATAGATTGATGTTATTGATAATTATGATTCCTTGTATCTTACGCTAAGATATATAAAAACTGAGAAATTTCAACCAAATTGTTGCCCATGATATCTTATATCATAGGATGAGACTATATCACGACTTACGATATCACATATTGTATAGCCATCCATATAACAAATTTTCAATCGTTATTAATGATTAGAAATACAATGTCATTACGATAAACATTTTTTTTTTCAACGTGATTTTGAGAATCAGGAAACGTGGTGAATATCAGATACCACTGTTGGGTTTACAAGGATCAAACAACACTTGTTCAATGTAGTAGAAGACATTAAAAACCTCATACCAAGATCAACCATGTTATGAAAACTGAAACCATGAAAAATGCACTACTAAAAAAACGGCCTTTATCAGTGCTCAAAACGGGCTTTATCAGCGCTAAAAAAGTGTTGTAAAGCTCGGTGCTGATAAAGGGGGTACCCTTTATCAGCACTAAAAACGTACTGATAAAGGTGGACTTTATCAGCGTTAAAAGAGCGCTGATAAAACATCCCTTTATCAGTGCTAAAAGAGCGCTGATAAATTCATGTTTTATCAGCGCTCCTTTAGCACTTATAAATAGATCCTTTATCAGCACTTCTTTAGTGCTGATAAAGGTGTAGTTTATCAGCACTTTTTTAGCGCTGATAAATGCTCTCTCTGCTGCTACGAAAAAATCTGCAGCAGCACACCCGAACACCTGCAAAAAAAATCAGCATCTCAATAAGATAATTAGAGTAAGTATACCCATACAAAATTAACACATAAATCATAATCTAATTAGACCAAGTATACCCATACAACAAGTATACATGTACACCATTAACACATAATTCATAAGTTAATTAAGTACATAAAGAATTCAATTCAGAATTCAGGGGGTTGGGGGGCTGTTCAAAGGTTTGGGGTGGCTGTCCATGGGGGGGTAGGGGTTTCCGGGAGGATGGGGGTGTCCGGGGGGGATTTCCAAGGGGTGGGCTGGTGTCCAGGGTGTCAGGGGGGCTTTATAGGGGGTGGGAGGTGTCCAGAGGGGTGGGGGTGTCCAGGGGTGGGTTGGTGTCAAGGGGGGTGGGGGCGGTCCAGGGGGTTGGTGGGGTTGACTCTTACACGTCAAAAAGGACCCATGGATCGTTCTTATAAAATATCAACACAATCCGAGTGTGTTTGGTTGAATTTTCGTACGTTAGTTGTTGGTTTCACTTAAAATTGTGTCCATTTTAAACCAAAGAGAGACCCTTTGAGTGATAATGACCACAACATGACTCAGATTGAGGCGGGGATGAATCTTACATGTCAAAAAGGACCCTTGTATCGTTCTCATAAAGGATCAACACAATCCGAATGTTTTTGGTCGGATTTTCGTAGGTCAGTTGTTGTTTTCACTTAAAATTGTGTCCATTTTAAACAAAAGAGAGACCCTTTGAGTGGTACCGACCACACCATGCCTCGGATTGAGGCGATGTTGACTCATACACGTCACAAAGGACCCATGGATCGTTATTATAAAAGATCAATACAATACGAATGTGTTTGGTTGGATTTTCGTAGGTCAGTTGTTGTTTTCACTTAAAATTGTGTCCATTTTAAACCAAAGAGAGACCCTTTGAGTGATACCGGCCACACCGTGCCTCAGATTGATGCGGATATGACTCATACACGTCAAAAAGGACTCTTGGATCATTCTCTTAAAGGATCAATACAATCCTAATGTGTTTGGTTGGATTTTCGTAGGTCAGTTGTTGTTTTCACTTAAAATCGTGTCCATTTTAAACAAAAGAGAGACCCTTTGAGTGGTACCGGACACACCGTGCCTATAATTGAGGAGGGGTTGACTCTTACACATCAAAAAGGACCCATGGATTGTTCTTATAAAAGATCAAGACAATCCAAATGTGTTTGGTCAGATTTCCGTAGGTCAGTTTTTGTTTTCAGTTAAAATTGTGTCCATTTTAAACAAAAGAGAGACCCTTTGAGTGGTAATGGCCACACCGTGCCTCTAATTGAGGCGGGGTTGACTCTTACACATCACCAAGGACCCTTGTATTGTTATTATAAAAGATAAAGGCAATCCAAATGCGTTTGGTCGGATTTTCATAGGTCAGTTGTTGTTTTCAATTAAAATTGTGTCCATTTTAAACAAAAGAGAGACCCTTTGAGTGCTACCAGCCACACCGTGCCTCGGATTGAGGTTTGGATGACTATTAAACATCAAAAAGGACCCATGTATCATTCTTATAAAAGATCAAGACAATCTGAATGCGTTTGGTCAGATTTTCATAGGTCAGTTATTGTTTTCAATTAAAATTGTGTCCATTTTAAACAAAAGAGAGACCCTTTGAGTGATAGCAGTCACACCATGCCTCAGATTGAGGTTTGGATGACTCTTACACATTAAAAAGGACCCTTGTATCTTTCTCCTAAAGGATCAACACAATCCGAATTTATTTGGTCGAATTTTCGTAATTCAGTTGTTGTTTTCACTTAAAATTGTGTCCATTTTAAACAAAATAGAGACCCTTTGAGTGGTACCGGCCACACCGTGCCTCGTATTGAGGCGTGGTTGAATTTTACACGTCACCAAGGACCCTTGGATCTTTCTTATAAAATATAAAGGCAATCCGAATATGTTTGGTCGGATTTTCATAGGTTAGTTGTTGTTTTCAATTAAAATTGTGTCCATTTTAAACAAAAGAGAGACCCTTTGAGTGATAGCGGCCATACCGTGCCTTTTATTGAGGCAGGAATGACTCTTACACATTAAAAAGGACCCTTGTATCGTTATACTAAAGGATCAACATAATCCGAATGCGTTTGGTTGGATTTCCGTAGGTCAGTTGTTGTTTTCACTTAAAATTGTGTCCATTTTAAACAAAATAGAGACCCTTTGAGTGATACCGACCACACCGTGTCTCGTATTGAGTCTAGGTTGACTCTTACACATCACAAAGGACCCATGGATCATTATTATAAAATATCAAGACAATCTGAATGCATTTGGTTGGATTTCCGTAGTTTAGTTGTTGTTTTCACTTAAAATTGTGTCCATTTTAAACAAAATAGAGACCCTTGGAGTGATACCGGTCACACTGTGCCTTGTATTGAGGATAGGTTGACTCATACACATCACCAAGGACCCTTGGATCATTCTCCTAAAGGATCAATACAATCCGAATGCGTTTGGTCAGATTTATGTCGGTCAGTTGTTGTTTTCACTTAAAATTGTGTCCATTTTAAACAAAATAGAGACCCTTTGAGTGGTACCGGCCACACCGTGACTCATATTGAGGCAGGGTTGACTCATACACATCATCAATGACCCTTGGATCGTTCTTATAAAAGATCAAGGCAATACTAATGCGTTTGGTCGAATTTTCATAGGTCAATTGTTGTTTTCAATTAAAATTGTGTCCATTTTAAACAAAAGAGAGATCCTTTGAGTGATAGCTGCCACACCGTGCCTCTGATTGAGGTTAGGATGACTCTTAAACATTAAAAAGTACCCTTAGATCATTCTCCTAAAGGATCAACACAATCCAAATGTGTTTGGTCTAATTTTCATAAGTCAGTTGTTGTTTTCACTTAAAATTGTGTCTGTTTTAAACAAAATAGAGACCCTTTGAGTGATACCGGCCACACCGTGCCTCGGATTGAGGCAGGGTTGACTCTTACACGTCACCAAGGACCCTTGGATTGTTCTCCTAAATGATCAACACAATCCTAATGCGTTTGGTTGTATTTCCATAGGTCAGTTGTTGTTTTCACTTAAAATTGTGTCCATTTTAAACAAAAGAGAGACCCTTTGAGTGGTACCAGACACACTGTGCCTTGTATTGAGGCGGGTTTGACTCTTACATGTCAAAAAGGACCCATGTATTGTTATTATAAAATATCAAGACAATCCGAATGTGTTTGGTTAGATTTTCGTAGGTCAGTTGTTGTTTTCACATAAAATTGTGTCCATTTTAAACCAAAGAGAGACCCTTTGAGTGATATCGGACACACCGTGCCTCGTATTGAGACGGGGATGACTCGTAAACATCACCAAGGACCCTTGGATAGTTATCCTAAAGTTTCAACACAATCTGAATGTGTTTGGTCTAATTTTCGTAAGTCAGTTGTTGTTTTCACTTAAAATTGTGTCCATTTTAAACAAAATAGAGACCCTTTGAGTGGTACCGGCCACACCATGCCTCGGATTGAGGCGGGGTTGACTCGTACACGTTACCAAGGACTCTTGGATCATTCTTATAAAATATCAAGGAAATCATAATGCGTTTGGTCAGATTTTCATAGGTTAGTTGTTTTTTTCAATTAAAATTGTGTCCATTTTAAACAAAAGAGAGACCCTTTGAGTGATAGCGGACACACCGTGCCTCTTATTGAGGCTGCGATGACTCATACACATCAAAAATGACCCTTGGATTGTTCTCCTAAAGTATCAACATAATCCGAATGTGTTTGGTCAGAAATCCGTAGGTCAGTTGTTGTTTTCACTTAAAATTGTGTCCATTTTAAACAAAATAGAGACCCTTTGAGTGCTACCGGCCACACCGTGCCTTGGATTGAGGTAGGGTTGACTTTTATACATCAACAAGGACTCTTTTATCGTTATCCTAAAGGATCAACAAAATTCGAATGCGTTTGGTCAGATTTTCGTAGGTCAGTTGTTGTTTTCACTTAAAATTGTGTCCATTTTAAACAAAAGAGAGACCCTTTGAGTGGTACCGGCCACACCGTGCCTCATATTGAGGCAGTGTTGACTCATACATGTCACCAAGGACCCTTGTATTGTTATTATAAAATATCAAGGCAATCCGAATGCGTTTGGTTAGATTTTCATAGGTCAGTTGTTGTTTTCAATTAAAATTGTGTCCATTTTAAACAAAAGAGAGACCCTTTGAGTGCTACCGGCCACACCGTGCCTCAGATTGATAAGGGGATGAATCGTACACATCACAAAGGACCCATGGATCATTCTCCTAAAGGATCAACACAATATTAATGGGTTTGGTCAGATTTTCGCAGGTCAGTTGTTGTTTTCACTTAAAATTGTGTCCATTTTAAACAAAAGAGAGACCCTTTGAGTGGTTCGACATTCTTGCATGTTTCTGGTGCATATCATATGTTAAAATGGGAAAATGACTCATTTGAGAAAGGATGTTTTATTTAATAACAATTACAATTTTCCTACGAACATTTACATACAATAATGTTTCGTCTTTTGATCCCCTTAACCCCTCTCAAAAATGACCACCAATTGTACATGTCCCCAAGTCAGATCTTCATTGTATTTGTGTACAATCTGCCATCAGGTATGTGGCCCACTCATTTATGAACACATCTATATTATCTTGTGAGTATGAGACTTTTTGGAAGTCAGATTAGTACTGCAAAATATAAAAATAAATAATTAATAAATAAATTAAACGAACTAGTAGTAGTTTTTGAAAATACCTCTTTAGGGATGCTAGTTTGTTGATGAAAAACGATCTCTTTCATAAATTTACAAACATAATAACCATAATCATTATCGTTTGTTTTTTTTGGACACTGCAAAAAAAATAATCATTAGGAGAATAAGTAACTTGTGTTGAGATGTGTTTGGATAGTGAAATTTTATTATATATACCCTGATATTTGTCCAGACGTAGTACTTTCTCGCCTCCTTATGCTTAGCCCCTGTCCTCATTCCTTTTTTTAGACGATAATGATACACCGCCCTATCATAACAGAATCCTCAATAAAAGATAATATAAATTATATTACTTGATGTTTAGACCTAAAACGTAAGATGTAGTGTCTTACAGATTCACAAACTCCATCATGTGTGGTCGATTTGATGGATATCCTTGCTTTGAATCCAGAAAATAAATATTTGGAGTATCCAAGTTCACCGTAATTAGAAACCAATGTTTCCTAAAAACAAAAAAAGGAATAAGTAATAAAAGAGGATAAAATATAATTAATATGCTTTAATCGTAGAGTTTTACCCCTGCATGGTTGGTATTAGGAAGAGTCTGTCATCTGTAATCTTGATTTCAAATGTTTTCAGCAAGTCGTTCACTATTGCATCCCTTTTTGATGGCTCTAATTTTTTTAGGTGTGTTGATGTGGTATGAGGACTAACGAGTCCAAATCTTGGCTCATGGGAAAATTCCTTCAACTGTTTTTCATAAGTGCGTCTGTCAACAATATAAAATGAATTTAGTCATAATTTTCACATTATATTAGCTTTTATAAAATAAATTCATGGAAACATACCTCATATATACATTTACAACTGTGATGCCTAGCCAACCGTTTTTAAGTATCTCATTTACATTTTCAGCAGCAACGAAATCTTGACTTTCCTCTCCGTATATATTCTCTTCGAAAACCACTATATGACTATTACCATCTTTTAGCTTCGTATCCACATGAGTATTCAATTTTAGTAAATGTGGATAGAGAACATGTGGTGTTATTGTGATTTCAGTAGCTCCTTGGGATCATTTGGTCGATCCTTTAGATGGTTTTGAGCCGACGTTTGTCACGCCCTTCCTTTTCTCCATCTATAACAACAATCATTGGTTCAGACCCTTTTTTCATTAATTATTAAAGGTTTAGCTTGAAAAAAAAGAAAATAAATACCTCTTTGTCTGCATGTACTCTTAAAAGTTGTGACGGCCATGCAATGAATGTCCCAATAGCCTTTTTGACTGTATGAATATCATCGTTATCAAGTGGAATAGGTAACTCCACATTTGGCTCATGGGCTACAGTAATCGTCACTTTCAGAAGATCTTTCGGAAGTGGCCTATTATGCAGCGTGGAATCTGGGATATTGAACACGGTAGCCCTCGCTACAAGGTGATAGGTGGGTGTTGACAGATATAAATCACAATCATTATCACCCAATAGAAGATCAGTACAGAAAAATTATCAGTGTTTATCTGATTCACATTTCATGGGAACAATTATTAGAATATTGATTACCACGGCTAAGACAGTTCTTTGAGGGGAATGGCTCACCTCAAAGTTGGTGGGGGGTGGGGCGGGATGTTCACGCGCTGGTTGTTCCTGAGTTGTGTATTAACTTTGATTCCAACCCATAAAAGTTGCTATCAAATCTCCCTGCCATTGAAATCGTTCTTCAAGAGTTGCTATTTTTTCTCTCATTTGTTCCAATTTTTCATCTATATCATCCTTTTTTTTCTTCTTCTCAAAATATACTCGGGGTGTCACCCCAAACCCCGCACCTCTGACACGACCGTATTTTTCTGGCTGCTTCAAAGCCATCGATAATAGGTCTGTATCCGCTACAGGAGTAGCTGATTCCTGTGACTATCAGATATAGGAAAATAACTAATTATTTTTATGTAATGGCAATTTAAAACAAATATTTTTATCGTTGTGTCATACTTACACATATTTCTCACACTTTTGTGTGTTCTCATCTACTAACTTCCCTTTATTATTCACACGTGCCTCCTTCCATATCACATGACGTGGGATGGAAGTTTATTTGGTTTTAGACTTATCAATCTACATATAAACATAGAAAGATAATTATGATGTTGTTTATTGGAACATAACAATATTACTATAAATTTAAAATACGTACCATTTTCTTTTCTAATGAAGCATACCCCATCCTTGCTTTACGATAGGTGTATGTTGGTTTTGATGCACGTTCCTTATTTTCAATATATAGTTTTTGTTTCATAAATGAAATATTGACAATCAAAGTGATGAATACAGGTATCCTCAAACAACATATTATCACCCACAATGTACCTGAAACTTATCATCCCCACGGAGGACAATAAATGCATCACATGCTTCTTGGGATATCAGGTGAGCGTAGATAATGGGTGGGTGCAGGTTTATTTTACCTTTGGAATCTTTCAGGTGACATCTTGTTAAAATAGTGAGAAAACCTTGATGAATCCTTCCTACAAGCCTTAGTACATAATCCTTGTGTGAATTGTCTACTATAAATGTACTCTGTAAGAGATTGAGAAGAGTAATACATTGTTTCATTATTTTATTTTCTAGTAAATTAAAGAAATAAATTCATAATGTTACCATAATTTCTTCTCAAATCACAGCCTTCAGCCCGAACACAACATGGTGCCATGAATCTATGTCAATCGGCACACGTTGCCAAGTGAAAACTCCAATGTAGCTGCTAAACATAGCCTTGTAGGGATTCACATTTTGGACTCGTGCATTCCATCCAACTTCAAATTTGATGCCATTACTTTTCTCCTTAAGAACTTTGGCTAACACCATCAAAATACGATGCACCTGTGTTTTCTGCGACGCCGGTCCTTCATTTTTGACCATTTCATCGATATCAACATCATCTATATGTTCATCTGAAATGGTATCAACAGCATGTGTTGATGGTTGTTGGATCTCAACACTAGGAACAGTATGAGCCGCAGCAGCAGGAGCAGCAGCAGTCGCAGCAGGAGCAGCAGGAGCCGCAGCAAGAGGAGCAGTAGCAGCAACAGGAGTCGTAGCAGGAGCAGCAGTAGCAGCAGCAGCAGCCGCAGTAGCAGTAGCTTGAGAGACTTGTTTAGCCTCAAGGTTAGGTGCACCAGAATGTGCAGAAGTCATTATCTGCAAAAGTGGTTGAACAGTTAATTTAGATTATATAAATTCAGTAATGATAAGATAATAACATGAGATAACAAGATCTATATTAAAAACAAAATATAACATGTTTATTGAACTCTCTTTATTTTTTTCAAAGGTTTAAGGGATTTTACACCTCTATCGATTATCCAAATACCTTCATTGTGGTCTCCTCTAACATACAAAACATTATTTACATTGGGACCGCTCTGAAATGATTGCGACGTACCACTGAAAGGATCGTCCTCAACCGAATTTTCATCGGAACCTTCAGTAGTTTTGTACGATAATAGAACAATCAACCACTTTCGGTTTGCGAGATCTAGAACATAAAAAACTTGTACTTCTTTTGATGCCATTATAAACTGTTCATTTGTATACCCTTCTTTACTAAAATCAACTTTTACAAATCCCCATTTATCTATTTTAACACCACTGTTGTTATCAACCCATTTGCATTGAAAAATCAGCAATTGGAATGTCGTATAATCCAACTCCCATATTAGTTTGATAATTCCAAAGTATTACATATTTGTATAAATTGTATTTCTGTCCTTACTACCAAAAACATGCATCACTTCAGCCACTAGTGTAACTCCACTATTTTTCATGGTACTATCTTCATCATGTTCATCTTTATAGAATGTATAACCATTAATTACATAACCACTATAATATAATACATACACACTTGGTCCAGTGGCTAGCCATCGAAGTCGTTCTGAAATTGAATTTGGATTTTCATTCAACTGCTTAAAAATATGGTCCTGAAACCATCCTATAAACTGGTGATTATGTGTATTTGATAACAATTTTTCATCCCTTGATGGATTCAACTTCCTAAGAATTTCTTTGTGAGTTTCAATATATGGAGAAACCTCCCAACTGTTATGAAAAACATAAAGATGGGCCTGCTCTCGATCTGTAATACTGATTTTCACAACTACTCTTCCAGAAATTCTCTCACCCTCAATGCGTCTAGTGTGATGAGATTTTAGGAGACCAATGCTTTCCACATCAGATAGGTATTCGGTACAAAATTCAATGGCTTCCTCAACAATATATCGCTCCACTATACAACCCTCTGACCGACTTCGATTTTTTACACACCCTTTCAAAATCTTCATATACCGTTCAACAGGATACATCCATCTATAGTGCACAGGACCACAAAGTCGAATCTCTCTCACCAAGTGAATCATCAAATTAACCATCATATCAAAGAATGTTGGCGGGAAGAACATTTCTAATTCACATAATATGATGACAATTTCTTTTTCCATAGCTGGCAATTTCACCGGGTCTAAAACTTTGCTACATATAGCTTTGAAAAAGAAACAAAGTTTGGTTAACGTATGATGAACATTCTTGGGAAAAATGCAACGTAAAGCTATAGAAATTATATCTTGCATCAAAACATGGAAATCATGTGATTTCAAACCTTTTAACTTCAAATCATTCATTGAAACAATGTTCTTGATATTTGATGAATACCCCTCTGGAACCTTTACATCATTGAAGAAGTTGCAAAACTGATATCTCTCCTCCCTAGAAAGAGTATAAGCAGCTGGAAGAAGAAACATTCGATTTTAACCCTTCATGGGAGCCAACTCTTCTCGTATTCCCATGTCAATCATGTCCAACCTTGCCTTAATTCCATCTTTTGTTTTGACAGGGGCATTTAGCAACGTTCCGATAACACTATCACATACATTTTTTTCCACATGCATCACATCAAGAAAATGTCTGACGTACAAACAATTCCAGTATGGTAATTCAAAAAAAACTGATCTCTTTTTCCAACCGATTTTCATAAGGATTTTCGAAAATGGTTTACCAAAAACAGTGTTCAGATCTTTTACTTTCTAAAATAGCTGATCATCTGTTAGTAGAGATGGTGTTGCGCATTGTTTTGAACTTCCATTGAATGATGTCATCCAAGATTGGTACTTATGCCGATGAGGTAGAAATCTATGATGTCCTAGAAACACATATTTCGGTGAATGTTTCAACCTAATTGATTTTGTATCTTTTTCGCACATGGGACACCATTGAGTTCCTTTAATGCTATAGCCTGACAAATTTCCATAAGCAGGGAAATCATTTATTGTCCCATATAACATTGCTCTCAATGTGAAGTATTCACTTTTATAAGAATCATACAACATAACACCTGAATACCACAATAACTTCAAATCCTCAATCAAAGGATCCAGATAAACATCAATATCATTACCTGGTTGTTTTGGTCCGGATATAAGCATAGATAACATGATGAATTTATACTTCATGCATAACCAGGGTGGCAAGTTATAATTTACCAACATAATAGGCCATGTACTATAAGTGCTGGTTTGAAAACCAAAATGATTCACTCCATCTGTAGATAACGCAAGAAGAAGGTTTCTCGGCTCTTTTCCAAATTCAGGATACTCATGATCAATTTTCTTCTATTGAGGAGAGTCGGTCGGATGATGTAATTTCCCGTATTTATTTTTTTATCTGCATGCCGCGACAATTGTCTTGCAGTTTCTTCACTTCCATATAGACGCCTAAACCTTGGAATGATTGGAAAGTACCATACAACTTTCGTAGGATTGGATTTATCTTTCTTTTATTGAGAAGCACCACACTTTATACATTCTTTAAGTGATTTTTTTCTCCTTGCGAAACAATATACAGTCTTTCGGGTAGGCATGTATTCTTTCAGAAATCATACCCATCAAGCGTAGCATTCATCTAGCTTCATATGTCCGGCTTGGGAGCTCATTATCTTCCGGGAGCATGTCATTCAAGAGAGCAAGTAGTTTCGTAAAATTGACATCACTCCATCCTTTGCCTGCTTTCAATTTATACAACTTTAGTACAGCTGACAATGTTGTATACTTAATGCAACTAGCATACAATAGCGTCTTTGCACAACTCTTTAACTTCTCAAACAATTTTGGGCAATCACAGAGTTCATCTTCAATTGTCTTTGTCATTTCCTCAATACGATCTTCATCATCATTGACATCTATAATCACATCCTCCATATGGTCTTCTTCATTATCCATATTTGTATTCATATCTGATGATCCATAAAACGCAGTTTTATCCCAACCTGTAGCTACATTCGCTTTTTCTCCGTGTTTATTCCAACATTTATAACTCTGATCTATTCTGTGACATATCAAATATTCTTTCAACTCCTATGGAGTAAGTAGTCTAGAATAACAACAATGTAAACACCGACAAAGGATTTGAAAAGGATACTTTGTGTGATCCTTTGCAAACTTGATGAACTCTTTCACTCTGTTCTCGTACTCTATTGTCAAACGATTAGAATTCATCCAATCTTTATTCATCTTCATCCTATTTGAATCTCAAATATTAGTATTTATGGTTTAAGTACACAAAACAAGACTTCCAAATACAGTAGAAGAGAACCAATTCCTTATAAAAATAGAGATTAATAGAGCCTAACCATTAGTATTTATTCATCTTCATTAAATATAATTACTTTAGATTCATTATAGTTTCCCCAAATCACCCCAGACCAAACACAAGAATAATCAAGAATAATACATCTACCACTCCTAGGTCTCTTCCCTACATTCAATATCATCATGCCTAAATACCCATATATCCACACATACACATGTCACAAACACATAAAAAACCATATCCACATCAGAACCAAAGTACCAATATGGATTTAAATCAGGTTACTCGACTCAAGTGGCACTACTAAAAATCCTGGCTTTTGCGCCTGCTGAAGCGGGCGACCGCCATTGGCGGTCGCTAAAGAAGGTATTAGCGACCGCCAATGGCGGTCGCTAATACGAAACTAAAATTCCAGCGCGATTTTTTCCCGCGTTCGCTTCTTCTTCTTTCCCTCCTACGTTAGCCGCTGCAAATAATCACTGCCGCATGCCGCCACACGCCGCCACACGCCGTCGCACGCCGTCGCACGCTCCCGCACGCCGCCTCATTATGACGGACGATTCTTCACTCGTGACCGCCGCCCCATGCCGCCGCCGCCGCACGCACACGTCGCACGCTCCCGCACGCCGCACGCCACCGCACACACCACCCACCTGCCGTCGTGTGTCCGCCATGGCCGGTGGGGAAGGTCTCTGTCCCTGCCATATGCCGCGAGACAAGAGGAGACCCGCATGCGGCTGCTTCGTTGATGTGAAACAGTAGCGACCGCCATTGGCGGTCGCTAAAGGGCTTTACCGACGAAGCAACAGCGACCGCCAAAAGCGGTCGCTGGGCGGTCGCTAAAGCCTTTTAGCGACCGCTTTTGGCGGTCGCTAAAAGCGCTATTTCTAGTAGTGTGGTGGTGTGTAAGAAATAATAAGAAAATATAATCAGTATATAGTCAAACATAAATCTCAAACTGGTGTTAATAATCCAATAAACCCAAGGTATCATTCCATCTATCAGAATACTCTGAAGGAGCCCATATGTGATAGTAGTCCCAGGTGGTGAAGGTTCCTGAGGAGGAAGGGTCGAACATGAACCTATCGGGGTTTGAGGTTAGGTCACTGAGTTTGAAGGTGGCCTGATACTCCTACAAGGGTTCATTCCATATTTCACAAACCATGTCCTGGTACCCTAGGATGTTAACCCACTGCTGGTGGAAGTGAAACTGTTCCTGATGATCATACCACGAAGAAATGGAAACCAAGAGGGGGGAGTGAATCAAAATACCTCAAGAAAGATGAAAAAACATGGTATTTGAGAATAGGTTAGTGGCTTTCATGTTGGATAGATACCTATCCAATATACTCCACAAGCGGTGATGGCCCCTGCAGTTGTTGCACCAGGTGAAACTGTCACCTGAGAAGTTGAGATCAATGAGGCCCTTCCCAGCCATGAACTGAACAAACTCCATAATAGCCTTCCTCTAGAATGGGCTTCTACCTTTCCTTTCCTTTGGGTTGGAAATGACATTAAAGTCACCCCCAACAAATAATGGATGTTGGTCGAGATCGAAGGTATTTTTTTCACTCCATAGAGATTCCCTTTGAAGAGGGTCATAGCTTCCAAAAACAAAAGTCATAAGGAAGGAGGTGTCACCGTTGGACACCTTGGTAGTGATGAATTGATTACAATCTTGAACAGTCTCAACAATATATTTATTGTGCCAAAATACTCATTTGTGTCTGTTGGAGGGGTCAGAGTGTAGAAATCCATGCAACTTAATCTTCTAGGAGAATTCTATGATTATTATAGGGTTTTTTGTGTTATTTGACAACAAAAACAATGACATTATGATTTTTGATTTCTATAGTGAGGAAGTCTGATTTAACATGGGAACTAAGACCATGAGCATTACATATAAATATAATAATGATGGGTAGGACAGGGTTTTGGCATTGGATCTAGAGCTAGTATCCTTATTGAAGTGGGAGGATGATCTCTCACTGAGGTACCTTGATTTTGAACATGTTCATAATCCCTTTTGGTTGGTAAGCTTCATATGAGTGGGAGATGAGGATCCAAAGGGGCAGGGTAAGGATGGGTAATGAAACTTGGGGGTTGGTGAGGGAGTTCTCTCTGGATCAATAAGTATTTGGAGCTGGATGACAGGCTCAGATCCAAGGGAGACAGAACAAACACTGCTAGGAAGGGGGCTGACCACTACAGAGAAGCAGTTAGTAACCTCAGCGAGGAAGAAGGACAGAGATGGAGGTAGGGGTGGCAAGGATAGAAATCTTGGTGGTCTAGGCATCATTCCATACAAGTTCAATTCCAGACAAAGTCACTTATATATCATAAATAAAATAATGGGGGGACCCCTCGAAGAAAATATGGTTCAAGCATTGGATGACCTAGAAATGCATCAGAACCGGGTGGTGTTGTCCTTAAAGAAAAAGGTTATCCTTCATTCCTTACTTTATGGTGACATGGTGTTGGATTTAAGGGAATCTATGACACCTAGGAGGAATCTGGTGAAACTGGAATCCAAGTGTGAAGGACCTTAAATTTTTCATAAACTTCACTCTGATAGTGTAAAATTATTGATCGCCATTGATGATGAGCATATCAATCTTTCCACCAATACTAGGTTTCTCAAGAGATATTTTACATGAATAAACCATCCCTTTAGTCTGAGATGTATGGATTTGAACTAAAAATCCAACATCCTAGTTATATGTTGTTTCATGTGGTGTTGAGCCGCCACAAGCCCCTTCTCACATCAGGTCGTTATTCTTGCATGACACGCCAAAAATTCTAGGACACACCCCCTTTGGTCCATGAATCATGAACTTAAACCTTTTTCATCCTCTACCCATATTTCACATGGTTTAGGGACTTTATGGATGGAAAATTCACCTCACCCTCACTATATGTTCTAGTTGCATGATATGAAACCGTGTGACATTTTGGTAAAATATATTCAACCTTAAAATACATTATCATAATCCTAATTATAAGATATTAAAATTTGTGTCCAATTTTCTCATTTCATGAAGTTAAAAAACATGGTTCATGTCCCTATTGTATGATATAAAACTTTGAAATGAATTTATCCTTCAACCGAGAGGGCTCCCTCTTTCTGATGTCGATCACTTACCGCACCATGTTGAAGAACTAAATAAGGATTGATTCCCATTTAATATCATGGTATATCAAGAGACTAAAAAATTATATATCATTGGCTCAGCTCACTCATTGAACTACCTCAACACTTCCATCAATGAAAAAAAATTCTCTCACTCATGGATGCACTCCATCTATTAAAAAATTGCATTCAATCTATTAAAAAAACAAAACATTGTGGTCAGCCATTTTTTAAAATATATATTTTATTTTTTATAAATGAAAAAATTCACAAGGAATTATATTTTCCTAACTTAATCTACTTTTATAAAAAGAACAACACACATATTAAGAAATCTCTTTTAAAGAAAATTAACCCATGTCAAACATTCCCCAAAGATTCCACATTTTGATTTATAGTAAAAAAACTATGCTAATAGAAAATCCTATAATAATGGAGTACTGATAAAAGAAAAAATAAATAATCAAGGTTAGATAAAAACTAAACTGTAGAAAAAGTAAATAATAAAGGTAATCAATGGGAGTACCTCATAATCACAAAATCATCCATTAAAATAATTATGGGAAAAAAACTAATTTTAATTGGAGAAACATAGGATGATATATGATCTATAGGTTCTAATGGAAATTGACTCACTCACGAAACACCACCTGGTTATGTGACCAGAAAATCAATATAAACGAGGCCTCTTAGGGACATCAAAAATAGACTCAAGTGATCACCTCAAGGCTAACTAGAGTAGAACCCATCTGATTACTCACAAATCTAAGGTCTCACATGTACCAACTACCAAACATAAAGCAAAGTATTCATCACAATCATCAATAGTAAAATCCCAAAATCAAAAAATGATTTGGAAAACATTCCTTAAACATATCATTAAATTATTTCAAGTATATCTAGAACCTTTTTTTGGTCTCCTTATATTTGGAGATTATCTAAAGATGTTTTGAGTGAATTTTGAGAAATTTTGGTGGTTTGGGGGGGGGGTGTTCACGGTTGGATCATTGTTAGGTAAAATCATGTCATTGGGCCAAATAAACCATTCATCCTATGATGAGACACTACAAGGGGTTCATAGATTTTTCAGACCGTGCAAAACGAAGCTCGAGGGCGGCGGAGGTACCGCAGCACGAAGCTCAGTGGGCGGCGGAGGTCCGGCAACGAGAAGCTTGAGGGCTGCGGAGGTCCGGCAACGTGAAGCTCAACAGGCAGTGGAGGGGAGTCACTAGATTCCAGTACCGTGAGAGCTTTAGGTCGCGATGAAACGAGGGCACTGTGCGACTGACTTTATAAAAAAATGGACTATGGTTTTATCAGCGCTAAAATTTTAGCGCTGATAAAGGTATCCTTTATCGGCACTTTTTTTAGCGCTGATAATGGTCCTCTTTATCAGCGCTAAAAAAGAACTGATAAATCCTTCCTGTATCAGTGCTATCATTTTAGCGCTGATAAAGGGATTCTTTATCAGTGCTTTTCTAGCACTGATAAAGGGTCTTTTTATTAGCGCTTTTTTAGCGCTGATAAAGGTTACCCTGTATCAGCGCTAAAATTTTAGCACTGATAAAGGAATTCTTTATCAGCGGTTTTTGCTTAGCGCTGATATAAGGTGGCGCTTCCCTTGCCCATTTTTGTAGTAGTGATATAAATGAAGAACACGTACCTCACATCGAAGATCATTATTGCTCCTATCATCAATAAAGTGCTTGATGGAGATCACTAAAGAACAATCAAAGGACTCTTTCCTCTATGTTATATCCATAAATCAACAGAATCATCCAATGCTTAGGTGGGACTCTCTATTACACCCATGGTATGCTGGTACTTCTCAGTGGTGAAGGGAGAGGGAGAAGAGAGCTTTTAGGGAATGAGAGAATCACCATGAGGCTTTCCCAAGGATCACACACTCATTTCAATAGCTTGTCCAGTTTAGATAGTCATTGAGGCACTCCCGAGCCTTATATGGAATTTACTCATATGTCACTGAATGTGTGAGTAAACAAAAAATGGTCACAACTCTTTATAACTTTCAACTATCAACTCTCTCATGCGCTTCATCTTACAAAACATTTAATCAAAGATATCTTAACTTAAGTGGAAGATTACTCAAATGTTAATACTTATTGTTCAGTTTCCTTGTAAATCGTAGGATGTTACATGAATCATATGACACAAGTCGTGCCTTATGATATAACCCATGTCATACCATAAAATCTAGGCAATGATATCGTATCAAATTAAATATCCATAAGACATAAAACATGCCTTTATTTTATGGATATCATACAATATGACATCCCTTATATCATCTCATATGATATAACATAAATGCATTATATGCATATAGGATTTAGGGTATATCTTTATCACCTTCATTCATAGTCTCAGTGTGATATCCATTTTTACAAATATCTCTAAAGTTTGATGAATTTCTTCAAGACTCAAGGGAAGAAAAAACATTATTTATTAAAATATTTGAACCACCAGGTAGACATTTTTTCTCTTCCAGGGTCTTCGATTAATTTCATACTGACGATTAATATACTTACATGAGCACTTTCCATTTTAAGGATGGTAAAATATTTACTGTATTTAAAAGGTGTGTGCATTATGATACTATCAGTGAGACAAATGTCTTCATTATGGGTATTAATCTCGATGGAGTGATTCATAACATCTATTTTTATTAAAAAGAAAACAGGACATGCATATAGTAAATAAAATGAAACTAAATGAAGAAATACATGCAATATTCATTGAGAAACATTACAAAACCAAAATCACGTCTCCTTCATGAGCATTTACACATTATCTAAATTCTTGATACCTTCAGTGTTTATGAAATATTCAAATATATAAACATTCATAGTATCATCATCATATTTTAAGGTCGGGTTAACAAAGTTTACTTCAACTCTCTCTTTTTTTTATTTGATGGAATGTTAAAAGATCAATAAATTACTTTGACATGTGACATATATGCAATCGGTGCCTCTTTACACCACACTAAAAGCATTCACTATCCTCATTTTTTTCGATTGTGGTTGTTCATTATTTGATCACTTATGATAGTTTTCTTTCCTATTCTTAATGGTTGTATGACTACCTCGAGCAAATGATTTGTCTCAGCCTCAACCACGTCAATAGCTTCCACGGCCATGATTATGAGCAGTCATATTCACTTTTGTAAATGAAGTTGAAAAAGTTGGTTAGGATACACGGTTCTTCATTAGGTGTTCGGTGTTTTTTTCACAACAAGAAGACAAAAGAGTAATTTAGAATATTTTATAAATCCCTTTTCTCGGTATTGATGTTTCAAAATAATGCCCATACATGAAAAGTATAAAATTTCATTGTTAGCATATCAGTGTTGACAATATTTTCTTCACACAATTTTAATTATGGCGTGATTTTAAACACATATTCACTCAACAATTTATAATATTGGAATCGTGAGTGACTTAATTCATATTGTGCTTTTGGAAGTATTACTAGTCATAGGTGATCATGTCACTACTACAAAAAAGGGCTTTATCAGTGCTCAAAACGGGCTTTAATAGTGCTAAAAAGGTGTTGTAAAGCTCAGAACTAATAAAGGGAGCCTTTACCAGTGCTCAAAAAGAACTGATAAAGGTATCCTTTATCAGCACTAAAAATGCACTGATAAAGGAGATTTTATCAGTGCTAAAAATGTGTTGATAAAGGATCCCTTTATCAGCGCTTTTTTTAGTGCTGATAAATTCCCTGCCTGCTGTAACATAAAATTCTGCAGTAGCACACCCAAACTAGACCTGTAAAAAAAATTAGCATATCAAACAAGCAGTTCACACAGATAAAATATGCAGTGGTAGTCAATTTGGGATGAAATGATGGGAAAAAATCCATACCTAATGTGATGTACTAATTATTCATTATGATTATCAAAAGGTACCATTAAATACTATCTCCTCCAAATGATATCTTACATTGCCTTAGATAACATATATAGAGAGAGTTCAATGTCAGAACCTTAAGAAAAATTTGATTAAGTCATGCATGCGAGTTATTCTTCATGTTTTTTGTGGTTAAGATTCATGTCAATCTTGGATGTGTAATTTGTTTATAGATTTTGAGTTCCTTTTGGGATATGTTGCCTTAGGACTTAGAGAGTTTCCCCTATATATTCCTCATGGTAGATGGATTTGGGTGATTCTTGGGACACTTAAGGAAATGTGTTCTTATGGTTGATGCCTTTATCTTATGGTGTGTTGTCTTCTTTTCACGCCATTTATAGAATGTATAAATGGTGGGACAATATATGCTTATTCTTTGTCTGTCCTAGAATCTTGATTAGTAGTCATGTAGTGCTTTTATTAGGGGACACAATTTAAAAGAACCCATGTGGGTACACTTTCATGGAAAAGTTTCCTATTCATTTTGAACTTTTACTGTTTTACATATATAGGAAAAGGATGAGTTGTATGACTCCAAGTAAAAACCATGCAACTTACCTTTTTGAGGGAGTTTTTCGGAACACGGGTTGTTCACGGTTAGGAGAAACCATGTGGTATGGATCTATAGTTTAACTAAGTCATTTTGAACGATTGGAACACAGTTAGTTAACTGTTTGTCTAAACTATGCAGAAGAGGGTTTCTTATCCAATGGATCCCAAAAAGTTGGTGAACAATTTGGAAAACTGCCCAACCAGACCATGAAATTTGCCGATGATATGGCATAATTTAAGGGATTTCAACCTATTTTCTACATTCCCCTTCCCAAAACTTATTTTAAGATCCATTTATTTGGAAAATTTATCCAATTTAAATCCTCTATTCTTTTTTCCTTTTGTTCTTCTCCCTCTCCCTTTCCTCTTTGTTTTCATCCCTCACCATGAACTCTAGGGCTAAAGGTTTATATTTAGGGTGTGTGATGAATTATTAATGGGGTTTTATTATCTAAGGACTACTTAGGACTCTATGAGGCTTTTATAAGTGTCTTATATCATAGGTAATGACTTTTGGATTGTTTTGCGTACGTCAGTTGTTGTTTTCACTTAAAATTCTGTCCATTTTAAACAAAAGAGAGACACTTTGAGTGATAACGGTCACACTGTGCCTCAGATTGAGGTGTGGTTGAATCATACATGTTAAAATTACCCATGTATCATTTTCCTAAAGTATCAACACAATCCAAATGTGTTTGGTCGGTTTTTCGTACGTCGGTTGTTGTTTTCACTTAAAATTTTGTCCATTTTAAACAAAAAAGAGACACTTTGAGTGATAACGGCCACACTGTCCCTCATATTGAGGCGGGGTTGACTCTTACATGACAAAAATTACCCATGGATTGTTCTCTTAAAGTATCAACACAATCTGAATGCGTTTGGTTAGTTTTCCATATGTCAGTTGTTGTTTTTACTTAAAATTATGTTCATTTTAAACAAAAGAGAGACACTTTGAGTGATACCAGTCACACCGTGCCTCGAGTTAAGACTTGGTTGACTCATAAACATCAAAAATTACCCATGGATAATTGTACTAAAGTATAAACACAATTTGAAAGCGTTTGGTCAATTTTCTGTATGTCAGTTGTTGTTTTCACTTAAAATTTTGTCCATTTTAAACAAAAGAGAGACACTTTGAGTGATACCGACCACACCATGCATCAAATTGAGGAGGGGTTGACTCTTAAACATTACACATGACCCATTTATCATTTTAATAAATTATAAACACAATCTGAATGCATTTTTTCAGTTTTTTGTATGTTAGTTGTTGTTTTCACTTAAAATTCTGTCCATTTTAAATAAAAGAGAGACACTTTGAGTGATACCAGTCACACCATGACTTATATTGAGGAAGTGTTGACTCTTAAATGTCAAAAATGACCCATGGATCGTTCTCCTAAAGTATCAACACAACCTGAATGTGTTTGGTTGGTTTTTCGTACGTCAGTTTTTGTTTTTACTTAAAATTCTGTCCATTTTAAACAAAAGAGAGACACTTTGAGTGATACCAGCGACAACATACCTCGGATTGAGGTGAGGTTGACTCTTAAACATCACAAATGACCCATGGATCGTTGGTCTAAAGTATCAACACAATACAAATGCATTTGGTTGGTTTTTCGTATGTCAGTTGTTGTTTTCACTTAAAATTATATCCATTTTAAACAAAAGAGAGACACTTTGAGTGATACCAGTCACACCATGCCTCATATTGGGGCGAGGTTGACTCGTACAGGTCAAAAATGAACCATAAATCATTATAATAAAGTATCAACACAATCTGAATGTGCTTGGTCGGTTTTTTGTACGTCGGTTGTTGTTTTCACTTAAAATTCAGTCCATTTTAAACAAAAGAGAGACACTTTGAGTGATACCGGCCACACCGTGCCTTGGATTGAGGTGGGGTTGACTCGTACACATCAAAAATGACCCATTTATAATTCTACTAAAGTATCAACACAATACGAATGCATTTGGTCAGTTTTTCGTAGGTCAGTTGTTGTTTTCACTTAAAATTTTGTCCATTTTAAACAAAATAGAGACACTTTGAGTGATACCGGTCACACTATGACTTGTATTGAGGCATGGTTGACTATTAAATGTCAAAAATGACCCATTTATCGTTCTCCTAAATTATCAACACAATCCTAATGCGTTTGGTCAGTTTTTTGTACCTTAGTTATTGTTTTCACTTAAAATTCTGCCCATTTTAAACAAAAGAGAGACACTTTGAGTGATACCAATTACACCATACCTTATATTGAGGCATTGTTGACTCTTACACGTCAAAAATTACCCATGGATTGTTATTCTAAAGTATCAACACAATAAGAATGCATTTGGTCGGTTTTTCGTACATCAGTTGTTGTTTTCACTTAAAATTATGTCCATTTTAAACAAAAGAGAGACACTTTGAGTGATACCGGTCACACCGTGCCTATTATTAAGGAGGGGTTGACTAATACACGTCACAAATGACCCATGTATTGTTCTCCTAAAGAATCAACACAATCTGAATGTGTTTGGACAATTTTTTGTATGTCAGTTGTTGTTTTCACTTAAAATTCTGTCCATTTTAAAAAAAAGAGAGACACTTTGAGTGATACTGGTCACACTGTGTCTCGTATTGAGTAAGGGTTGACTCTTACACATCAAAAATGACCTATGGATCATTTTCCTAAAGTATCAATAGAATAAAAAAGTGTTTGGTCAGTTTTCCATATGTCAATTGTTGTTTTCACTTAAAATTCTGTCCATTTTAAATAAAAGAGAGACACTTTGAGTGATATCGGTCACACTATGCCTCATATTGAGGCGTTGTTGACTCGTACATATCAAAAATAACCCATGGGTCATTATACTAAAGTATCAACACAATTTGAATGCATTTGGTTGGTTTTCCGTACGTCAGTTGTTGTTTTCACTTAAAAATTTTGTCCATTTTAAACAAAAGAGAGATACTTTGAGTGATATCGGCCACACTGTGCATCAGATTGAGGCAGTTTTGACTCTTACACATCACACATGACCCATGCATCATTGTTCTAAAGTATCAACACAATCTGAATGCATTTGGTCAGTTTTTTGTATGTCAGTTGTTGTTTTCATTTAAAATTTTGTTCATTTTAAACAAATGAGAGACACTTTGAGTGATATCGGACACAGCGTGCCTCGAATTGAGGCAGGGTTGACTCGTACACATTAAAAATGACCCATGGATCATTGTTCTAAATTTAAAACATGGATGTGGGGGGGGAGACCCTTTGGAGGAAGGAGGTTCCAACAATGTTCATTGTCTTATTATGGATAATCAGAAAACATACAATTTCTACTAATGAAAACGTTCAACGCATGGGAATCCATTTAGAATATCGATGCTCATACTGAAATCAATTTAGGGCGGAGATTTTTACTCATCTTTTCTTTGAATGTGAGTGTTCATGCATGATATGAAGGTATTTTAGAGATTTTACTGGTTTTTCTTATCCAAATCCCAAAGATAAGTGGTTCATCATTCTTGCATGTTGTTGGTGCATTTCATCTGTTAAATGGATAAATGACTCATTGGAGAAAGGATTTTTTATTTAATAACAATTAAAATTTTCCTACGAACATTTACATAAAACAATGTTTTATATTTTTATCTTCATGAACCCCTCTCAAAAATGTCCTCCAATTGTACACGTCCCCAAGTGAGATATGTTATTTGTGTACAATCTTCCATCAGGTATGTGGCCCACTCGTTTCTGAACAAATCTATATCATCTTGTGAATATGAGGTTTTTCAACCGTCATAGTAGAACTACAAAATATATAAATAAATAATAAATAAATAATTTAAATGAAATAGTTGTTGTTTTTGAAAATACCTCTTTAGGGATTCTAGTTTGTTGATAGAAAATGATCTCTCTCATAAATTTACAAATATAATAACTACAATCTTTATTTTTTGTTTATTTTGGACACTACAAAAACTTTTATCATTAGTAGAATAAGTAACTTGTTTTGATATGTGTTTGGATAGTGAAATTTTATTATATATACCCTGATACTTGTCCAGACGTAGTACTTGCTCACCTCCTTATGTTTAGCCCCTGTCCTCATTCCTTTTTTTAGACGATATCGATACACCACTCTATCATAATATAATCCTCAGTAAAAGATAATATAAATTATATAACTTGATGTTTAGACCTAAAACATAGGATGTAGTGTCTTATAGATTCAAAAACTCCATCATGTGTGGTCGGTTTGTTGGATATCCTTGCATTGAATCCAAAAAATAAATCTTTATAGTATCCAAGTTCACCACAATTAGCATCCAATGTTGCCTAAAAACACAAAAAGGAATAAGTAATGAAAGAAGTGGAAATATAATTGATATTCTTTAATCATAGAGTTTTACCCCTGCATGGTTGGTATTAAGAAGAGTTTGTCATCTGTAATCTTAATTTCAAATGTTTTTAGCAAGAATTTCACTATTTCATCCCTTTTTGATGGCTCTAATTTTGTTAGTTATGTTGATGTGGTATGAGGACTAACGAGTTTGAATTTTGGATCATGGGGAAATTCCTTCAATTTTTTTTCATATATATGTCTTTCAATAATATAAAATGCATTTAGTCATAATTAGCACATTATATAATCTTTTAGAAAATCAATTCATGAAAACATACCTCATATATAAATTTACAACTATGACACCTAGCCAACCGTATTCAAGGATGTCATTTACATTTTCAATAACAACGAAATCTTGAATTTCCTCTCCTTGTATATTCTTTTAAAAAAACTATATGACTACTACCACTTTTTAGTTTCGTATCCACATGAGTCTTCAATGCTAGTAAATGTAGATAGAGAACATGCGGTGTTATTGTGCTTTCAGTAGATATTTTGGATCGGTTGGTCAATCCCTTAGATGATTTTGAGCCTACGTTTCTTATCACCCCTTCCCTTTCTCCGTCTATAATAACATTCATTGGTTCGGACCTTTTTTCATTGATTTTTATCTTGAAAAAAAATGGAAATAAATACCTCTTTGTCCACATGTACTCTTACAAGTTGTGATGGCCATGAAATGAATGTTCCAAAAGCCTTTTCGACCATATGAATATCATCATCATCAAGTGGAATAGGTAGCTCTATATTTGGCTCATGAGCAATAGTAATCATCACTTTTAGATGATCTGTTGGAAGTGGTCTATTATGCAGCTTGTCCTCTGGGATGTTGAACAATGTAGCCCTCGCTACAAGGTGATAGGTGGGTGTTGACAGATATAAACCACAATCATTATCACCCAATAGAAGATCAGTATAGAAAAAGTATCGATGTTTTTCCGATTCACATTTCATGGGAACAATTATTAGAATATTGATTATCATGGCTAAGACAGCTCTTTGAGGGTAATGGCTCACCTCAAAGATGGTGGGGGGTGGGGGGGAATATTCACATGCTGGTTGTTCCTGAGTTGTTTCTTCTCCTTGCTTCCCATCCATAAAAGTTTCTAGCAACTCTCTCTTCCATTGAAATCATTCTTCAAGATTTGATAGTATTTCTCTCATTTGTTTCATTTCTTCATTTCTATCATTCATTTTTTTTCTCAAAATATAATCAGGGTGTCACCCCAAACCCCGCACCTCTGACACTACCATATTGTTCTGGTTGCTTCAAAGTCGTCGATAATAGGTTTGCATTCGCTACAGGAGTAGTTGATTCCTGTGACTATCAGATATAGGAAAATAAGTAATTATTATTATGTAATAGCAATTTAAAACAAAACTTTTTATCGTGACATACTTACACATATTTCCCACACTTTTTGTGTGTTTTCATCTACTATCTTCCCTTCCTTATTCACGCGTGCCTCCTTTCATAGCACATGACGTGGGATGGAAGTATCTTTGGATTTAGACTCATCAATCTACATATAAATATAAAAAGATAATTATGATGTTGTTTCTTGGCACATAACAATAAAACTGCAAATTTAAAATACGTACCATTTTCTTTTCTAGTGAAGCATACCACATCCTTGCTTTATGATAGGGGTATGTTGGTTTTGATGCACATTCCTTATTTTCAGTACTGAGTTGTTTTTTCATAAATGAAATATTGACAATCAAAGTGATGAATACACATATCCTCAAAAAACATATTATCAACCACAATGTACCTAAAACTTCTCATCCACACGACAGTCAATAAGTGCATCCCATGCTTCTTAGGATATCAGGTGAGTGTAGACAAGGTGTGGGGTGGGTTTATTTTACCTTTGGAATCTTTCAAGTGACATTTTGTTAAAATAGTGCGAAAACCTCGATGAATCTTTCCTAAAAACCTTAGTACATAATTCTTGTGTGAATCATCTACTATAAATGTACTCTGCAAGAGATTGAGAAGAGTAAGACATTGTTTTATTATTTTAATTGCTAGTAAATTAAAGAAATAATATTGTCATGATCCGTCCTCGGGGCCCATGTCGTGACTACCCCAGGCCCGCCTTCCATAGGCCAGGGGCTGGCGACTAGCACCAAAAGCATAAATCCTGATAAAAAGGGAAGGCATTGCCTTTATGAAATGCAAACAAACACACAACCAGAGTACAAGCGGAAGCAAACACTAAGTAAAGCAATAAGACAAGTGTGCTGAAAGTACAAAGGGGGATGAAAATACAAGCCCAACAATAAAGTACAAGGAAAAGACAAAATAGCAGGAAGGTGTCAAGCTGCTCCTGGATCATCCTCCGGAGTTCCTACCTGAAGGGTAGGTACAGATGGCCACCTCAGCTCTCCACGTCCGTCTGTCACCTCCGGGTACTGTCTCGTCATGAAGTCCACCTCCGGGTACCATCTCGTCGTGAAGTCCACCTCCGGGTACCGTCTCGTCATGAAGTCCACCTCCGGGTACCGTCTCGTCGTGAAGTCCACCTCCGGGTACCGTCTCATCGTGAAGTCCACCTCCGGGTACCGTCCAGTTCTACAAGCCTCAACCATGATCAGTGTTGTCCGTCGTCTGCATCCAACACAACAAAGTGCGGGCATAGCCCGTGCAGGGGTGAGTATAACGATACTTAGTAGGGACCCTGAGACCCTCAAGGTCTCACTAAATCCAACAAGGATAAACCAAAAAGGAAGATCTTAACTGATAACCTTTACTTAGATATATTCCCACAAATATACCTAAATCATCATGTAACTCATCTCAATCATGAGGAAAACACAAAGGTCATTGACTTAGCTCAAACCAGGATTTTTATCCACGATGACAAAAACACGGTTGCTGGATAACTCCTCCTCTGTCGAGCGCAGTAGTCCTGTCATGACTCTGAGGTGCTACTCACTAACCTTAGATTGTTGAGGTACTCCTCCTATCGAGTATCGCGGGTCTGCCACCTCACAAAGTAGTGCTCCTCCACCATGGGTCTGCCACCTCACACAGTAGTGCTCCCCCTCATAGCCTACAGAGGTACTCCTCTTGTCGAGTACCGCGGGTCTACCACCTCACAAAGTAGTGCTCCCCACTGAGCTATACAAGTCACTCCAAATCAAATCGGACAAGCAGTCATTAGGTCTCAGCCAGCTACAAGGTCACTGTACTCCGTATGCTCGCCTCCAGGAGGATCCACTCCACGAGCCACTGGTCGATACTCTAAGTATCACAAAGGACCGCCTCGTCACAGGGGTCTTAACGCAACAGACGACGCATCAATCGGATGCTCGGTCCGTGAGTTATTAGCCTCTTTGTTCTGGGGGCTCGGTTGGTTCGTATACGAACCAACCCGGTTGTATCTCAACTATACTCCGAACTCCCATGGCATAAACTCAAAGGGACGGATATACTCCCAGAGTACAGGCGCCGCTAGCGGTTCGTCAAACGGACGTCCGGTGCCAAAGATATGGCCGAAGAAGGTAATGGGCCAGTAATGAGCCCGGGTCCGGTCTGACCCGGTCAGACCAACTCAGCCTAACCCAAACTGGGCCGACCTGGTCTGGGTCGACCCGGTCAGACTCGCTGGGTCTAACCCGACCCATTGGGCAAGTCATCCTGCTAAGTTTTGACCTGGTCCACTGGACCCGACCCAGCGGACCGCGAGGGCGGTTCGGCCCGATAGTCGCCACGTAGGCGGCTCGGTAACTCGGCCCGGGAGACCGGGCTGGTTCGACCAGCGACACCGCGGGGGTTTCGCAGGCCGGTTCAGCAGGCCGATGACCGGGAGGCCAATGGGCCGACCGCGCGTGGCGCGGGCGGGCCGGCTGGGCTCCGGGCTGGCCGCGGGTGCACCGGGCAGGGTGCGGGTGTGCCAGGTAGGGTTTCGAATGTCGGGCAGCGCGCGGGGGCGCGTCGGGTAGCGCGGAAGGGCGCCGCGGGGGCGCCGGGGTGCGCTGGGCAGGCCGCCGGCAGGGGCGCCGGGCAGGACGCCGGTAAGGGCGCCGGGCGCCGGGCTGGCAGGGCAACACGTCGGGCTGCACCGGCAGGGCGCCGGGTGCGCTGGTAGGGCGTCGGGTGCGCCGGCAGGGCGTCGGGGGTGCGCCGACAGGGCATCGAGGGTGCACCGGCAGGGCGTCGAGGGTGCGCCGGCAGGGCGCTAGGGGTGCGCTGGCAATGCGCCGGCAGGGGCGCGGGGCACCGGGTGCGCGCCAGGGGGTCGCGGGGGCGGCGTAGTTCACCGAGGTCGTGGGTAGCGCGACCTTTGTTCGCCGCCATCGTCGCCGTCGCCTCATTGCCATGTCGTCGCAGAGTCATTACAAAAAGAACAACGAAGGGGTCAGGCCATGTTGGTTTGGCACGGACCCTCCGCGTTTAGGGTGGTAGCAGTAGGTTCTCGCAAGTATGAAACACAACAACCACCGTTCTTCGTTTTGAGGGAAAGGAAGAACATGGGAAAGGTTCATACTTTAAATAAAAATAAAACCCCTACCTCTTGTTCGTCGCTCGTTAGCGGGGTCGCGGAAGGAAGACAATGAAGACCGTCGTTCGTCGCGTCCGCCACACGTCCCAAATTCCGAGCTGTGTCGGTTCGTTGACGATGTTGCAGAGGATAGGTTTCTGGGGAAGAAAGGTCGAAGAAGAATCGCGCGGAAGATCGTCGTTGGCGTTCTTCGCGTTCTTCGTTGGAGAGGATAAGATTTCCCCAAGTGTTGGGCGTCGCAATACTTTACCAGCGCTTCGTCACTTGGTGAAGCCGTCCCAAAACCTTCTCCCAAGCTCCCTATATATAGGAGAGGGGGAGAGTTATGTAACCATCGTGGAATTTATGACGGTTCATTTATTTGGAACCTTCCTAAATTCCAACAATGCGGTTACTTAATTTAAAAAAAGGGGTCGGGCGAATTAAATTGTGTTGGCGCAATTTAAGAGGTGCGTTGGCACAACTTAAGAGTGGAGGATGCCAAGAAGTTTCCCCCACATAGCCTGCGTCAAAACATATGACACACATTAATTTTATGTTGACACATAAAATTAATTGACAGCAATTAATTTCACGTTGACACGTAAAATTAACTCACAGCAATTAATTTTACGTCGACCCATAAAATTAACTGACAATAATTAATTTTACGTCAACTCATAAAATTAAATGAGATCAATTAATTTTACGTCGACACATAAAATTAACTGACAGCAATTAAGTTTACGTCGACACATAAAATTAACTCACAACAATTAATTTTACGTCGACTCATAAAATTAACTGACATCAATTAATTTTACGTCAACTCATAAAATTAATTGAGAGCAATTAATTTTACGTCGACACATAAAATTAACTGACAGAAATTAATTTTACGTCGACACATAAAATTAACTCACAAAAATTAATTTTACGTCGACCCATAAAATTAACTGACAATAATTAATTTTACGTCCACTCATAAAATTAAGTGAGAGTAATTAATTTTACATCGACACATAAAATTAACTGACAGCAATTAATTTTACGTCGACCCATAAAATTAATTGATGGGGGTTGAGAGGTTTCCTCTCCCTCCCCATTAAATGGGAGGTTAGGGTGTGGCGGTTCCACCACCAACTCCCAAGTGGACCTTTTAACCACTTTATCCGCACTGCATGTGTTTAACAAAATAAAATAAATTATTCACTTGTTTTATTTTATTAACCCACGTAAAACCCCAAAAACTAACTTTCGTACCCGATCATCTGCCGTTGAGTTGAAAGTCTTCTTAAGCAAAAATCGGCGCTGCGAGTGCAACGGTGCTCTCGGAATTCGATTTCGAGCACCTGTTCAAAAGTTATAAAACGTCGCTCGTACGTTTACTGGACGTACCCGAAAAAAAGTTTGGAAAATTATTATCAGTCACCCTCGACCCACTGCGGTCAAGGTTAGGCTCTGCCTAGAAGAAACACACCCCAACGAACTCAACGGTACTCTCGGATTTTCAATTCGAGTTACCGTTTAGAAGTTATTAATTTTACAATAAAATAATTGTCACTTAATTATTTTATTTACGGCCAAAAACTAACTTTCTCAGGTGGCCCATGTCGGCCAAAGTTAGTATCTCCTTAAAGAAAGTATACCCTCATGAGTTCAGCAGTGGTCTCAGATTTTTAATCCGAGTTACCGTTTGTGAGTTATAAGCATTTGAAAAACAAAATAACTTTATTTAATTATTTTATTTAAGGTTATGCCATTTTTGGGTTTTCTCACAGGAGTTCTGCACCGACTAAACTTAAGTCACGCCTAGGATAAACCCGTCATCCTGAGCACAACAGTGCCCTCAGATTTCTGATCTGAGTAACTGTTTAAGAGTTATTCCACTTTTTCAGGAAAACTGCTTACGCACGTTAATTTAAGCTTAACAAAACTTCAGAAAATTATTCCGGGCACACTGGGCCTCAAAATCAGGTGCCGTCAGAAACTGCGTACTCGTAAAATTCCAAAGAATTTAAGAAAAAAAATTCCTTGAAATTTACGGGTCTTTACAAATAACATAATGTTACCGTAATTTCATCCCAGATCACAGCCTTCAGCCCGGACACAACACGGTGTCATTTCAATCAGCACGCGTTGCCGAGTGACAATTCCAATGTAACTATTAAGTATAGCCTTGTTGGGATTCACATGTTGGCCTCGTGCATTCCATCCAACATCAAATTTGATGTCTTTGCTTTTCACCTTAAGAACTTTGGCTAACACGGTCAAACTACAACGCACCTGTGTTTTATGCGACATCGATCCTTCATCCCCGACCATTTCATCGATATCAACATCATCAATATGTTCATCTGAAATGGTAGCAATGACATGTGCTGATGCTTGTTGGACCTCAATACTAGGAGTGACAACGATTTCAGAAACTTGTTGTTGTTCTGCACTGTGAGCAGCAGCAGCAGCATCAACAACAGCTTGAGAGACTTGTTTAGCCTCGAGGTTAGGAGCACCAAAACGTGCAGAAGTCATTATCTGCAAAAGTGGTTAAACAGTTAATTTAGATTACATAAATTTAGTAATGATAAGATAATAACATGAGATAACAAGATCTATATTACAAACAAAATATAACCTATTTATTGAACTCTCTTTCTTTTTTTCAAAGGATGAAGGGATTTGAAACCTCTATCGATTATCTAAATCCCTTTATTGTGGTCTCCTCTAACATAAAAAAATGTCATCTACATTGGGACCGTTGTGAATGATTGCGATGTACCACAGAAAGGATAGTTCTCAATTGAATTTTCACCAGACACTTCAGTAGTTTTGGACGATAACAGAATAATCGACCACTTTCAGTTTGCGGGATCTAGAACATAAAATACTTGTACCGCTTATGATGCCATTATAAATTGTTCGTCATTATACCCTTATTTATTAAAATAAACTTTCACAAATCTCAATTCATCTATTTTAACACCACTGTTGTTATCAACCCATTTGCATTGAAAAATCGCAATTGGAATGTCGTATAATTCAACTCCCATATTTGTTTGATAATGCCAAAGTATGACATATTCACATAAATTGGATTTATGTCCTTACTGCCAGAAACATGCATCGCTTCATCCACAAGTGTAACTCCACTATTTTGCATGGTATTATCTTCATCATGTTCATCTATATAGAATGTATGACCATTAATTACATAACCATTGTAAGATAATACATACATACTTGGTCTAGCGGCTAGCCGTCGAAATCGTTCTGAAATTGAATTCAAATTTTCAGCTAACTCCTTAAAAATATGGTCCTGAAAACATCCTATAAACTAGTTATTATGTGTATTTGATATCCATTTTTCAGCCCTTTATAGATTCAACTACCTAAGAATTTCTTTGTGGGTTTCAATATATAGAGAAACCTCCCAACTGTTATGCAAAACATAAAGGTGGGCCTGATCCCAATCTGTAATATTGATTCTCACAACATCTCTTCTAGAAATTCCCTCACCCTCAATGCGTCCAGTGTGATGAGATTTCGGGAGACCAATGCTTTCCACATCAGATAAGTATTCAGTACAGAATTCAATGGTTTCCTCAACAATATATCACTCCACAATACAACTCCCCAGCAGACTTCAATTTTTGACATACCCTTTCAAAATCTTCATATACCATTCAATGGGGTACATCCATCTATAGTGCATAGAACCATAAAGTCGAATCTCTATCACCAAGTGAACCATCAAATGAACCATCATATCAAAGAATGATGGCGGGAAGAACATTTCTAATTCACATAATATGATGACAATTTCTCTTTCCATAGTTTACAATTTCACCAGGTCTAAAACTTTGTTGCATATAGCTTTGAAAAAGAAACAAAGTTTGGTTAACGTATGGCGAATATTCTTGGAAAAAATACAACATAAATCTATAGGAATTAAATCTCGCACCAAAATATGGAAGTCATGTGATTTCAAACCTTTTAACTTAAAATCATTCATTGACAAAATGTTCTTGATATTTGATGAATACCCCTCTAGAACCTTTACATCATTGAAGAAGTTGCAAAACTAATATCTCTCCTCCCTGGAAAGAGTGTAAACAGCTAGAGGAAGAAATATTCGATTTTCACCCTTCACGGAATCCAACTCTTCTCATATTCCTATATCAACCATGTTCAACCTTGCCTTGATTTCATCCTTTATTTTGCTAGGGGAATTTAGAAACATTCTGATAACACTATCACATACATTTTTTTCCACATGCATCACATCAAGAAAATGTCTGACATATAGACAATTCCAGTATGGTAATTCAAAAAAAACTGATATCTTTTTTCCAACCGATTTTCGTAAGGTTTTTCGAAAATGGTTTACCAAAAAAAGTGTTCACATATTTTTACTTTCTCAAAAAGCTGATAACCTGTTAGTGGAGATGGTGTTGTACGTTGTTCGGAACTTCCATTGAATGATGTCGTCCAATATCGGTACTTATGTCGATGAGGTATAAATCTATGATGCCTTAGAAACACAGATTTCGATGAATGTTTCAACCTAATTGCTTCCATATCTTCTTCGCACACGGGACACCCTTGAGTTACTTTAATGATATAGACTAACAAATTTCTATACGCATAGAAATCATTTATCATCCCATACAATATCACTCTCAACGTGAATTATTCACTTTTATAAGCATCATACAACATAACACCTAAATCCCACAATAACTTCAAATCCTCTATCAAATGATCCAAATAAACATCAATATCATTACCTAGTTGTTTTGGTCCTGATATAAGCATATATAACATGATGAATTTCCATTTCATGCATAACCAGGGTGGCAAGTTATAATTTACCAACATAATAGGCCATGTATTGTGAGTGCTGGTTTGAAAACCAAAAGGATTCACTCCATCTGTAGATAACGCAAGACAAAGGTTTCTCGACTCATTTCCAAATTTAGGATACTCATGAAAAATTCTCTTCCATTGAGGAGAGTTGGTCGGGTGGCATAATTTCCCAACTTTATTTCTTTTATCTGCATGCCACAATAATTTTCTTGTAGTTTCTTCACTTCCATATAGACGCCTAAACCTTGGAATGATTGGAAAGTACTATACAACTTTCGTAGGACTGGATTCATCTTTCTTGTATCAGGAAGCACCACACTTTGGGCATTATATAAGTGATTTTTTCTCCTTGAGAAACAATATACAGTCTTTCAGGCAGACATGTATTCTTTTAGAAATCATACCCATCGAGCGTAGCATTCATTTAGCTTCATATGTTCAGCTTGGGAGATCATTATCTTTCGAGAGTATGTCATTTAAGAGAGTAAGTGGTTCCGTAAAACTGACATCACTCCATTTGTTTCCTACATTCAATTTATACAACTTCAGTACAGCTGACAATGCTGTATATTTAGTGCAACCAGCATACAATGACGTCTTTGCACAACTCTTTAACTTCTCAAACAATTTTGGGCAATCATGAAGTTCATCTTCAGCTGTCCTTGTCATTTCATCAATACGGTCTTCATCATCATTGACATCTGTAATCACATCCTCCATACGTACTTCTTAATTATCCATATTTGTAATCATATCTGATGATCCATAAAATGCAGTTTTATCCCAGCCAGTAGCTACATTTGCTTTTTCTCTGTGTTTATTCCAACATTTATAACTACAATCTATTCTGTGACATATCAAATGTTCTTCCAAATCCTCTAGAGTAATTATTCTAGAATAACAACAACGTAAACACGGACAAAGGATTTGATAAGGATCCTTTGCGTGATCCTTTTCAAACTTGATGAACTCTTTCACTCCATTCTCATACTCTATTGTCACACTACTGGAAATGGGAGTTTTCCCAACACTTACATACCAACGGTTATACAAAACCGTTGGTATAGGAAGGATACACCAACGGTTTGAGTAAACCATTGGTGTATTGGATTTTAAACAAGACTTTCCCAACGGTTTACCAAAACCGTTGGGAAAGGTCACTCTTTTCCCAACGGTTACACAAAACCGTTGGGAATTGTCACCTTGGAAGCATGTATACCAACAGTTTTAAAAACCGTTGGTAAATGTCCTCTTGGAAGGATGTATACCAACAGTTTTGTAAAACCGTTGGTAAAGAAGACATTTTCCCAACGGTTTTTAAAAACCGTCGGGAATTTTTTCCCTAATATACAGCAGCCTCGATTCTTTCCCTTCCCGTGCGAATAAAACCCTAATTCCAATCTCTGCGGAAGGTCTCTCTTTACCCAGGTCGAAGAACTTCTTCCACCATCTTCAATCAATCAATTTTTTAGTTCTACACTCTAAATCCGTAAGGCTTACCTTAGTTTTAATGTTCTACATCTATTATTCTTGGTTTCTGTTTTGATTTTGCCTAAACAATATCTGATTTGTTTTATGTTTTCTGTTTTTGTTACATTTCTTAGTTTTACACTTCTAATCTATAAGTGATATTATCATTTTAATGTTTTTCATCTACTGTTTTGGTTTTCTTTTTTGATTTGGGTGTGTATAACTTTTTTTCTGTTTGATTTGGTGTGTGTTGGGCTTTGACATTGAATCAAATTTGATTCAAAATGATTTATGTGTCAATATCATCTATAAATTTTCAGTTCTTAGAAATCTTGGTATTTTTGGGAATTTTGTGTAAATATCATCCATATTCCACATGATTCACATCATGGTAAGAATGTGTAATGATATTGTTGATATGAGAGAGGAAACTCATACACTCTATGTTGTTTATAGTGGCATGGTTAGTCATGAGTGTTAATTGGATTCCTAAGATGAATGTACTAATGTTCAGAACCCCCCCCCCCCCCCCGAACAGCCCCCCGGACAGCCCCCACCCTCCTTGGTCCCTGGACAGCCCCCCGGACAACCCCCCACCCTCATCCTTGGTCCCCGGACAGCCCCCAGACACCCCCCGGATAGCCCCCCGGACAGCTCCCCACCCTCATCCCTGGACCCCGAACACCCACCAGACAGCCCCCGGACAGCCCCCCCCCCCCCACCCTCCTCCTTGGTCCCCGGACAGCCCCCGGACACCCCCAGATAGCCCCCGAACAGCCCCCCACCCACCCTCCTTGGTCCCCAGATAGCCCCTCGGACACCCCCCCCCGGATAGCCCCACGAACAACCCCCCCCCCCCCCCCACCCTACCTCCTTGGTCCCCGGACACCCCTCGGACACCCCCCCCCAGACACCCCCCGGACAGCCCCCCCCTCCTCCCTGGACCCCGGACAGGTCCCCAGACACCCCTCGGACACCCCCCGCACATCCCCCCTAACCTCCTCCTTGGTACCCGAACAACCCCTCGGACAGCCCCCCAGACAGCCCCGACCAACCCCCCGGACACCCCTCGGGACCACTCAAACTGTCTCTCTTTTGTTCAAAATGGACTAAATTTTAAGTGAAATCAAAAACCGACATACGGGAAACTGACCAAACGCCTTTGGATTCTATTGACACTTTAGTACAATGATCCATAGGTTATATGTTACGTGTAAGAGTCAATCTCGCCTCAATACGAGGCGTTGTGTGGTCGACACCACCCAAACTGTCTCTCTTTTGTTTAAAATGGACAATATTTTACGTACATACGTCAAACCGACCAAACGCCTACGGATTCTATTGAAACTTTATTAAAAAGTTTCATGGGTCATATGTGACATGTATGAGTCAACCCCACCACAAACTGAGTCATGGTGTGGCCGGGACCACTCAAACTGTCTCTCTTTTGTTCAAAATGGACTAAATTGTAAGTGAAATCAACAACTGACATACGGGAAACAGACCAAATGCCTTCATATTCTATTGAAACTTTAGGAAAACGATCCATTAGTCATATGTGTCATTTACAAGTCAACCCCACCTCAATCCAAGGCACCGTGGGGTCAGGACCACCCAAACTGCCTCTCTTTTGTTCAAAATTGACAATATTTTACGTACATACGCCAAACCGATCAAACAGATTATGATTGTGTTTAAACTTTATTACAATGATCCATGGCTCATATGTGACATGTACGAGTAAACCCTACCTCAATCCAAGGCCTGGTGTGGCTGACACCACTCAAAGTGGCTCTCTTTTTTTAAAATGTACTTAATTTTAAGTGAAAACAACAACTGACATACGGGAAACCGACCAAACACCTACGGATTATGTTGAAACTTTATGAAAACGATACATGGGTCATATGTGACGTGTATGAGTCAACCCCACCACAAACTGAGCCGCGGTGTGGCCGGTACTACTCAAACTGTCTCTCTTTTGTTCAAAATGGACTAAATTGTAAGTGAAATCAACAACTGACATACGGGAAACGGACCAAACGCCTTCGGATTATATTGAAACTTTAGAAAAACGATCCATGGGTCATATGTGACGTGTACGATTCAACTCTGCCTCAATCTGAGGCACCGTGAGACCGGGACCACCCAAACTGCCTCTCTTTTGTTCAAAATGGACAATATTTTACGTACATACGTCAAACCGATCAAACAGATTCTGATTGTATTTAAACATTAGTACAATGATCCATGGATCATATTTGACGTGTACGAGTCAACCTCGCCTCAATACGAGGCCCAGTGTGGCCGACACCACTCAAAGTGCCTCTCTTTTGTTTAAAATGGACTTAATTTTAAGTGAAAACAACAACTGACATAAGCCAAACCGACCAAATGCCTTAGGATTCTGTTGAAACTTTAAGAAAAATATTCATGGGTCATATGTGATGTGTAAAAGTCAACTATGCCTCAATCTAAGCCGCGGTGTGGCCGGGACCACTAAAACTGTCTCTCTTTTGTTCAAAATGGACTAAATTGTAAGTGAAATCAACAACTGTCATACGGGAAACCGACCAAATGCCTTAGGATTCTATTGACACTTTTGTAAAATGATACAAGGGTCATATGTGACGTGTAAGAGTCAACCCCGCCTCAATCCGAGGTGCGGTGTGGTTGAGACCACCCAAACTGCCTCTCTTTTGTTCCAAATGGACAATATTTTACGTACATACGCCAAACCGATCAAACGGATTCTGATTATGTAGAAACTTTAGAAAAATGATTCATGGATCATATGTGATGTGTACGAGTCAACCCCGCCTCAATCCGAGGCCCGGTGTGGCCGACACCACTCAAAGTGCCTATGTTTTGTTTAAAATGGACTTAATTTTAAGTGAAAACAACAACTGACATACCAGAAACCGAACAAACGCCTACAGATTCTATTGAAACTTTAGGAAAATTATCCATGGGTCATATGTGACGTGTACGAGTTAACCTCTCCTCAATCCAAGCCACGGTGTGGCCGGGACCACTCAAAATGTCTCTCTTTTGTTCAAAATGGACTAAATTGTAAGTGAAATCAACAACTGACATATCAAAAACCTACCAAAAACCTTAGGATTCTATTGAAACTTTATGAAAATGATCCATGGGTCATATGTGACGTGTATGAGTCAACCCCACTTCAATACGAGGCGTGGTGTGGCTGGAACCACTCGAAGTGTCTCTCTTTTGTTTCAAAAGGACATCATTTTTAGTGAAAACAACAACTGACATACGGAAAACTGACCATATGCATTCAGATTCCGTTGAAACGTTAGGAAAACAATCCATGAGTCATATGTGACATGTAAGAGTCAACCTCACCTCAATACGAGGTGTGGTGTGGCCGGAACCACTTGAAGTGTCTCTCTATAGTTTAAAATGGACTTCATTTTAAGTGAAAAGAACAACTAACATACAGCAAACCGACCAAATGCATTCGGATTATGTTGATACTTTAGTAAAAGGATCCATGGGTCATTTGTGACGTGTAAGAGTCAACCGATCCTCAATATGAGCCTCGGTGTGGCCGCCACGTCTCAAAGTGACTCACTTTTCATTGAAATGGAAAACATTTTAAGTGAAAACAACAAATGACATACTAAAACCCAACAAAACGCATTCATATTCCATTTAAACTTTAGGAAAATGATCCATGGGTCATTTTTGACATGTACAAGTCAACCCCGCCTCAATCCGAGGCGCGGTGTGGCTGGAACCACTCGAAGTGTCTCTCTTTTGTTTCAAAAGGACATCATTTTTAGTGAAAACAACAACTGACATACGGAAAACTGACCAAATGCATTCAGATTCCGTTGAAACATTAGGAAAACAATTCATGAGTCATATTTGACATGTACGAGTCAACCCCACCTCAATCCGAGGCGCGGTGTGGCCGGAACCACTCTATGTGTCTCTCTATAGTTTAAAAGGGGCTTCATTTTAAGTGAAAAGAAAAACTGACATACGGAAAACCGACCAAACACATTTTGATTCTGTTGATACTTTGGGAAAAGGATCCATGGGTCATTTTTGATGTGTACGAGTCAAACTCACCTCAATATGAGCCTCGGTGTGGCCGCTACGTCTCAAAGTGACTCACTTTTCTTTGAAATGGAAAACATTTTAAGTGAAAACAACAACTGACATACTGAAACCCAACAAAACGCATTCAGTTTCCATTGAAACTTTAGGAAAACGATCCATGGGTCATTTTTGATGTGTAAGAGTCAATCCCAACTCAATACGAGTCGTGGTGTGGCCGATATCACTCTAAGTGTCTCTCTTTTGTTAAAAATGGAAAACATTTTAAGTACATATGGAAAACCGACCAAACGGATTTTGATTGTGTTGATACTTTAGAAAAAAGATCCATGAGTCATATTTGATGTGTACAAGTCAACCCCTCCTCAATCTGAGACGCGGTGTGGCTGACACCACTCATAGTGTATCTCTTTTGTTTAAAATATACACCATTTTAACTGAAAAGAACAACTAGCATACGGAAAAATGACCAAACGCATTCGGAATCGGTTTAAACTTTAGGAAAATGATACATGGGTCATATGTGACGTGTATGAGTCAACCCCACCTCAATCTAAGACGCGGTGATGCTGGAACCACTCGAAGTGTCTCTCTTTTGTTTCAAAAGGACATCATTTTTAGTGAAAACAACAACTGACATACGGAAAACTGACCAAATGCATTCGTATTCCATTGAAACGTTAGGAAAACAATCCATGAGTCATGTGTGACGTGTAAGAGTCAACCCCACCTCAATCCGAGGAGCGGTGTGGCCGGAACCACTCGAAGTGTCTCTCTATAGTTTAAAATGGACTTCATTTTAAGTGAAAAGAACAACTGACATACGGAAAACTGACCAAACACATTCGGATTCTATTGATACTTAAGGAAAAGGATCCATGGGTCATTTGTGACATGTATGAGTCAACCGCGCCTCAATCCAATCCTCGGTGTGGCCGCCACGACTCAAAGTGACTCACTTTTCTTTGAAATGGAAAACATTTTAAGTGAAAACAACAACTGACATACTGAAACCCCACAAAACGCATTTGTATTTCATTGAAACTTTAGGAAAACAATCCATGGTTCATTTTTTATGTTTACGAGTCAACTGCGCCTCAATCCGAGCCTTGGAGTGGCCAGGACAACTCAAAGTGACTCACTTTTATTTGAATTGGAAAACATTTTAAGTGAAAACAACAACTGACATACTGAAAACCGACCAAACGCATTAGGATTCCATTGAAACTTTAGGAAAACGATCCACGGGTCATTTTTGATGTGTAAGAGTCAACCCCACCTCAATCCGAGTCACGGTGTGGCCGGGATCACTCTAAGTGTCTCTCTATAGTTTAAAATGGACTTCATTTTAAGTAAAAAGAACAACTGACATATGGAAAACTGACCAAACACATTCAAATTGTGTTGATACTTTAGGAAAAGGATCCATGGATCATTTTTGATGTGTACGAGTCAACCGAGCCTCAATCTGAGCCTCGGTGTGGCCGCCAAAACTCAAAGTGGATCACTTTTATTTGAAATGGAAATCATTTTAAGTGAAAACAACAACTGACATACGAAAAACTGACCAAACGCATTCGGATTCTATTGAAACTTTAGGACAAAAATCCATGGGTTATTTGTGACGTTTATAAGTTAACCTCGCCTCAATCTGAGTCACGGTGTGGTGGGGATCACTCAAAAATGTCATTTTTTTAAATGAACCACATTTTAAGTGATAATAACTGGCATACGGAAAACCAACGAAACCCTTTCGGAATATGTTGATACTTTAGGAAAATGATCAATGGGTCATGTGTGATGTGCACTAGTCAATCATTCCTCAATACGAGGCATGGTGTGATCGGTACTACTCCAAGTGTATGTATTTTGTTTAAAATGGATATCATATATAGTAAAAACACCTGTATACGAAAAACCGATCAAATTATGAATTGAATTCCAAATTTCACATATAATTGTCATCTAAATTTGAAATTGAATTCTAAATGAATTTTAAAATGAATTCTAAATGAATTCTAAATGAATTTTAAAATGAATTCTAAATGAATTCTAAATTATGTATCTTTATAATTACGTTATGAATTCTGATTTAATTCTGAATGTGTATAGTTTCAGGATGTATTATATGTTAAATGTTTATGAATTTGTTTTGTATATGTATATGTTAGTTGGTTATTGCAGGTAAAGGAGAGGGATTGAAGAATCACAGGTGAATGGAGACCCTGCTCCTCCCCTATGCAATTTGCACAGCATAGGCTATGCCAACGGATTGAAACCGTTGGCATAGTCTTCTAAGGAGGTTTATACCAACAGTTCAGATGGAACCGTTGGTATAAACTCTTTCCCCACGGTTTCAAACCGTTGGGAAAAGATGTATAGTTGCCTTTTTTCCAACGGTTTTGAGTGAACCGTTGGGAAACGCTAGAGATTTTGTTGGGTTTTCCCAACGGTTTACTTAAAACCGTTGGGAAAACATATGCCAACGGTTAATGTAAACCGTTGGGATAGGTTGGTTTTTCTAACCTATCCCTACGGTTCTTTGTAAACCGTTGGGAAAACTTTTCCCAACGGCTTACTTCCCCACGGTTTGCAGAACCGTTGGGATAGATATTATCAACGGTTCTGCAGCCTTTCCCAACAGTTGTGAACCGTTGGAAATGCCTCTTTTTCCAGTAGTGTCAAACGATCAGCATCCATCCAATATTTATTCATCTCCATCCTATTTGAATATCAAATATTATTATTTATGATTCAAATACACAAAAAAGACTTCCAAATACAGTAGAAGAGAAACACTTCCTTATAAAAATAGAGATTAATAAAGTCTAACCATTTCTAATAAAGATTTGGAAATCAACAGAACCAGGATAGACCCCCCATTAAAATCAACACACTTTCCAGCCCTCTTACCAATAGTTCTAGCACCCACCACCCTTGCAGCAAAACATTAAACATTATTTTAACCACCCCTACCAGCCACCTCATTCATAATAAAATGATCACATTAAACAGCCCAAAACTAGTGACCAAACTCAAATAAAATGAAAACAAGGATACAATTTTGATGAGAAAACTAATATAGTAGATACATTTCCAAACACAAAGGGTTTCGAGGGGGAGACAAATAACCTAGGTTTATCCAAAATTACTATGGAATATCGTAGGTTTTGTTTCCCAAATTAACATAAGAAATAGAAAATTGAGGTTAGTGAACATAAATTCCATCAAGAACATCTAAAGGATATACAATAACTCTCCCTCACCTTCCCTAAACTTGTAACTAATATCCACATACACGTCTTACATCCATTCTATAAAAAAGCACATTCTCATACAAAGGGATAAACAACAATCCCTTAGTGTTAAAAAACTCACACATGAGAGAGAAGGACCACATCGACCATCCCTACCCAAAACTCAAACCTCCTCTCACTAACTATTAATACCTTCCATAATATTGAAAAAATTTGTGGAGTTAATTTTATAAATAAATTATTTCCCAAAAGCATGACCTTTAGATTAGAAAAATTCCCATCCATTTAGGTAAAATAAAAATATGCTTCCTTTTTTTCTTATGAATCATTAAATTTGGACAAACACACTAACCAACTCAATAAAATTCATATTTTCACAGGAATCTGAAGGTAAAGTGAGATAAATAATTCCATTGAAAATAATTCAACTGAATCTTTTAGTATCAATTGAAATAGGGTATTGGCTAATAAAGGGATGAGGTTAATAACTCAGGATATAATCATGCCTAGACTCTCAAACCAAACTCAACACATCCCAAAATTTTATCAACTAAAACACGACCATCCGACTAAATAAAACTACACCTTACTGAAACCAAGAAACACCATGAATCATGGGGAACTCATACTACTGATGCCCCACTACATCACCGTTGAAATAGATCAACTATACAGTTATGGTACACCTTGAGATACTCAACCCTGGTATAATCCCCACCCTACATCTAGAAAATATCATCACTCTCTTATTCCTCATTCCATTAGGACCACAACTAAAGGCACCATCTTTAACCTTCTAAGAAACTTGAAGAAAACCACTCTTAATAACTTCATCACAATCCATCATCTACAACCAAAACCTCAAACATAAACTCGCAACTTTCCTTAGAATCTCTAACCTCAAAGATGACTCAAAATTACAGGATTTCATTTATTCATCAACCAAGTGTTCTAAAAACTAGACCATCAATGCACAGATGTGAATCCCAAGGGAAAGTACACTGTATCCAACTTTATTGAATTCCATGATATTCTGTATACACTCATACTTCTATATCTAGGGAATACAACTCTTCCTAAAACCACTTTTGACTAAACATGATTTTCCTTCCATCATTCTCAAGCCACCCTTAAAAGTAATCTCACTACTAAGGAAACCCATGAATGAGCTAGAATATTTTCCAATTCAAAACCCTCCTCAACTGCTTCTAGCAAATTCTTAACCTTAGGACCCAACACCTAGACAATAAACATCAACACCTCCTACAATTGAAATTTGACAACACTCTATCCCATGTCCCTTTCTACTTCTTGCGCACTTTACCATGATAATGTTTCAACATGTATAAGCATCAAAATTAATAAATTTAATCCAAAAAATTAAATAACTTACCAACACCAAGGGATACTCTTCCACACTAAAAGAATCATATATACCCCAACACTTATAAACTACAAACACTACTAGACATATGGCCTATAGCGACAGCCAAAAGTGGTCGCTAAAGGCTTATAGAGACCGCCATGCGACCGCTTTCGGCGATCATTGTTGCGCTGCCGCTGTTGATCAAGAGCGACCGCCGCTGGCGGCCCCTAATAAACCCACATGATTTTTCATGTCGAGGGTGTGTTGAGTGCGAGCAGGGACGTGGGGGGACAAGGGGTTGGGGTGAGGGGACCTAAAAGTATGGTCGCCGACCATGGCCGATCTGCGGTGGTCGGAGGTCGGGAAGGTGTGACGTTGAGGTCTTCAGGGCAGGCGGTTGAGCATCGGGGGACCAAAGGGTTCAGCGGCGGGTGTGGAAAGGGAAACAAGAGACGACAGGGGCCGGTGACAGGAGTGACCGAGGGTGGCAGGGTGGTGGCGGGGGCGACACGGGGTCTCGGTGGGAGTTGCAGCGGTGGAATCGGGGAAGACAACAACGGGGGGCGGGAAATATCCCGCTCATTTATTTTTGGTATTAGCGGCCGCCATTGGCAGTCGCTAATACTATCAATAGCGACCGCCGTTGGCAGTCACCCGTTTCCCCAGGCGCAAAAGCTTATAATTCTAGCAGTGAAAACCAATTCATAATCCATTACAAAATATTATATTCCTATGAAATCATCACCATCAGACCCTCCAATAACACAACCACCTCATCACCCCATGCCACCATTCTTAAATCCATTGAAAAATCTAACAACCTCTTTTCTCCTTCTCACTGCTCACATTTACAATAGAGTGTTTAGAATAATCTTAATCTTGAAAATAACTTAACAAAACCCTACAAGTAATAAACAATTCACTTGGTAAAAATTTAATCACTTCATGCATTTTTTAAAGAATGTAACCTAAAAACGTAGCACAAATACACAACACAACACAACACAAACCAAACTATACCACCATTGTGAATATTAGAATAAGAATAAAAGGAAACAGATGAGGATGAGTGGAGAAATCACCAAAGATCAAAGATGGGAAGCCGAGAATCAAACCTCGTCGAAAGGAATCCCAAACACTTGAAGTAGGGTTCGCGGTGGAGTAGGGCTAGCGACGGAGTAGGGCTAGCGACGAAGTAGGGCTAGCGGCGGAGTAGGGCTAGCGGCGACAGAGGTCCGACAAAGAGAAGATCGGCGGAGTAGGGCTAGCGCCGGAGTATGGCTAGTGGCGGCGGAGGTCCGACATAGAGAAGATCGGGGGGGGAGTTGTCACAAGGGTATAGTCCCGCGAGAGTTTTAGGGCGTGATAAACAGAGGTCACTGTGCACCTCATTTTATAAAATGGGACTATGATTTTATCAGCACTAGAAAAGCGCTGATAAATGTAATTCTTTATCAGCGCTGATAAATAATTACCTTTATCAGTGTTTTTTTGCTTAGCGCTGATAAAAGGTGGCGCTTCCCTTGCCCGTTTTTGTAGTAGTGTGTCACTCTTTGAGGCTTTTGATACAACACCAAAGGACCCTTCATCATCAAATATTCATTCTTTAAATCAGTGTGGAGGTGATGATGGAGAAATATTAGTGTTCGGACATGGTCTTGAGCGGAGGCTCGATGGACAATTTTGATCATCTCGCCAAGACCGTTTGTGTTTGAATGCATCTTGGCATTTGACATCGATAACAAATAGTTTTTTTCATAAATATCAAGTGGGAGAAAACCAAACTTCACAATGTTATATAAAATACCACCAATCACTTTATTACCAACTGTGAATGAAACCGATTGAAACCGTGATGAATTTAAAACATTTTTTTTATAAAGCATATCCTAAAATCAACCATAAATTCATATCTTACCCCTTATCACCTTTTTTTTTTAAAATGGACGATTGAATCCCTGATTTTATTGATGAATTTATTTTAAAAAACCTCCAACCACATAACCGCATAATCCGCTTTTTTTTCAAACCGGAAAAAATCCACGACGACGCCAGGTTCATTCCGCAACGTACTGCTGACCTGCTTACCTCGTCTAGTCCTCGTCATCCCCCATATCACCCCCCATATCACCCCACATATCAGCCCCCATAGCCCCCACCCCAACCTCAACCTCTCCCTACGTCATTTCTGTCGATAGTTTCATTGCTGCTTCGTTCCCGTTGGCACTCCCCACGTCTTAGATCGATCGGAATGGCGACTGCTGCTCATTGCGATCACCAAGTTCCAGTATCAGCAAGACAGCATTTAGTATTTGCTTACTACGTGACCGGCCATGGGTTTGGTCACGCCACTCGTGATGCCGAGGTTTGGTTTCATTGCCTTAACTACTCTTCTAGGTTTGATCATTTTATTATTCCCTTCATGTTTCCCCTCGATGCTTGTTTTTCAAAACGTTTTATTATCTTAAAATTTTTACTTGATGCGACCCTGGTCGTGATTGCAGCACTCGAGTTCTTTCCACGGTTCCGTCTCAATGCTTTTTCTTCACCATATCAATTATGATTAATTTTTTACAAATTTGGAAATGATAATTCTCATGCGTGGTTGTTTGGCTGCAAGGTTGTTCGACACCTCATAAATGCGGGACATGAAGTTCACGTCGTTACTGGTGCCCCACAGTTCGTTTTCACGACTGAAGTACAATCCCCCCGGTTATTCATTCGCAAAGTCAGTTCAAATTTCATTGTTTTGTTTTTAAAGTTGCCTCGAATGTTGGAAATGCTATGCATCACTGCTTCTGTTCATGATTGTACGACTATGCCTTGAAATTTCCTGCTGAAAATAAGTTGGGCAGGATCGATGCTTAAAAATTTCAAGGTCCACCACACATTTAGCCATATCGATATGCTATTTTCTTACGCATATAGTTTGTTTTTTTATTTTTTTATTTTTTAAAATTATGGTTTCATATTTGTAAACTGTACAACTTCCTCCTTGTCCAAGCTGCCCCTAGTTGTCACTCAACCAGGTAATCAATGTTGCATGGTCTAAGAATCTAAGCTTGGTGGGCCTACTTTGTTTATATTTTTAATTATACCGTCTTCTATTTTTGATGTTTCAAATAAAGCGTGAAAATTGACTTAAACCCAACTAAGTGGGGTCGGCTACATAGACCAAACGTCGCCAATTAGGTCTATTGAAGACCATATTTTCATTGAAACCATTTAGAGCAAGATCATCATGAATAATTTGTTCACGGGTCTTTTTAGGTCTACCTCTATTTCTTTTAATAAGTGAATTTGATATTAAGTTTACCTTATTAGCAGGCGCATCCCTTGGTCTTCTTCTGACACGTCCAAACCATCTTAATTTAATCTCAGTTGTCTTCTCATCAATCAGAGCCACTCAAATTTTCTCTCGAACACATTCATTTCTAATCTTATCCATCTTTAGCATTGAAGTGGTATTAATCTAGCAGGATTTTGGCACTCAACGTGTGATGGGTCCCCAGTCTGGGGCCCAAATAATGTGCTGTCATTCACCAGTTAACTGCTCTTCACCGCATAGCTTTAACAGGTGTTCAGAGGAAATAGAGCCATCGAGGGATCTGTTTTTTCTTGAATGCAGTGTGTTTTTTTCCGATTGATATCTCGATTTAGCATGTAATTGATATTGTTTTTAAGAATCAATCTCTATTTGCAGGTACTGTTAGATTGCGGGGCAGTTCAGGCAGATGCATTGACAGTGGATCGCCTTGCTTCTTTGGAGAAGGTGAAATTGTTATTCAGTAAGCAAAAAAAAAAAAAAAAAAAAAAACAAAAAAACAAAAACAAAAAAGCCAAGCAAGTTCCATCGACTGTTGCTTATGAAGATAGCAGATTTGCAGCGTAGGATTCTTTTTTCAATGTTGAAATGAAATAATGTTGTATTAAGTTTCAATCTTTATTTTGATACATGTCTTTTACTTCCATTTCTCTTTAACTGCGACCATTGTTTATCAACTGTTTGTAGTTAATGTCCCTGCTTTCTTTCAGTATTCTGAGACAGCGGTGGCACCTCGCGCCTCTATCTTGGCAACAGAAATTGAGTGGCTGAACTCTATAAAAGCCGATTTAGTGGTGCGCTCACATTTCTCGTCTAACTTCTCCTGAAAGAAAACCTGTTTTATTGTTGGTTCATTGAAGGATTTTGGTCCTAGAGTTTTCTCTCTCTTGCCTTTATGTTACATTTTTATCATACTTCTGCATGACAGAGATGGCACCGTGTGTTGGAGAAAAAAAGTACCTATCTAGTAAAGCATGCGATGCTCCTGCTTTAAATATTAACCATTGGATGTGATGCTAGAAATCTTTGACCGATTAGCTCAGAGATATTTCTGGTTTAACTTTATTGTAAACATCACGATATATAATAGGAAGATTCAAGGGAGCTAGTAGTGCTCTTTTTTTCTATTGCTTAATTTGGCCTAGAAATTATCGTAGATGAACAATGAATCCCTGCCGGCGTTCCTCATCCATGCCATGTGAATGCTATAGATGGTGATTAAACCAACACAATAATGAATTTTTTATTGGAATAATGAAGAAACAAAAACATAAAAAAATAATGAGGTATCTCCAATATTCCCATGAGTTCAGTCTTATACCCTTAAAATTATTCCATATCTACCTCTATTCCTAATTGTAACGTCCTGACCCGGTTCACTCTTGAGTAACTGAATCGAGTCGCTACAAAGCTTCAAGCGCGTCTCCTCGTATGCTAGAGGCTGCAGACTAGAAACGAGAGTCTAAAGGATATCGCGGGGAGACTATCAAAACTGAACCGAACCGAACTGAAAAATCGAATTATACAATATTTACCAACCAATTTTAACCAATTCGCTGAAAACTGTTTTTTACCGGTTTATGTCAGTTTGGTTTGGTCAACTTTGGTTTAACCCGCACACCCCTACTTTGGAGGCTTCGACAGAGTAACTGATGGAGCATGTAATGCAGGACCAAGCAGTAATGCAAATTGTGTAATCTATAGTTGATGGGATTAAGTTTTGACAAAACCAGGGACGTATGGCACATCAAGGATAGGTGGACCACTGGACTCTCGGGTAAAAGGAAGACACCTTGAGGTTGGATGGAGACTTGGTGGGAGGTAGGAAGGGGACCTGAAACGGAGTGTTTTCAACAAAAGATGAATCAGCCGATGCAACATGTCGTCCAACTAAAGGAGGGAAGCACTGACAACCCTTTGGAGTAGCTGAGTATCCAAGGAAGATGCACTGAAGGGAACATGCATCGAGTTTGGTGAGATACAAACAAGCATCCTTGACATAGCACAAATATTTGAATACCCAAATAGGAAATGAGTGGGGGGTGGGGGAGATGGAAAAAGACATCGTGCGGATTCTCCTCCTGAAGTAAAGGCGTGGGAAGATGATTGATAAGAGAAATTACAACAAGAATGATATTGTGTCAAAATTTTATGGATACTTTCATTTGAAACAAGAGCACGATCCATCTTCGGAAGATGATAGTGCTTGTGCTTGACAACAACATTTTTTCATGGTGTGCGAGCAGAAGACGAATGATGAATAATGCCATGGTGATAAAGAAATGATTGGAAAACATTAGACAAACATTGGGAAGATGATTGATAAGAGAAATTACAACAAGAATGATATTGTGTCAAAATTTTATGGATACTTTCATTTGAAACAAGAGCACGATCCATCTTTGGAAGATGATAGTGCTTGTGCTTGACAACAACATTTTTTCATGGTGTGCGAGCAGAAGACGAATGATGAATAATGCCATGGTGATAAAGAAATGATTGGAAAACATTAGACAAACATTGGGGGGTTGCGAATTTTTTTCATATTCACAAAATCCAACGATGAAACTCAGCAAAATTCTCTTTGAACAAGCAAAAACATGAAGTTGATGTATGGGTGTTGAAACTTGCTCGTTTTGTTAAATTGCGTTGCAGTGCCAGCTATGTTTTAATTTTAATTATTTAAATAAAAAAATTACGTATTAAAATTAATAAAAAACGAATATTTTTATAAGATTTAGACGATTCATCGTCCTTGAAGTTTTCATTTTGGGATTTTTTTTTGTATTTATTTTCACTGTGTTTGGATTTGGAAACAATCTAGTAGACAAATCGAAGCACTTGATGATATGAATGTTTGGATGCCAATTTTGCGATTATTGGACTTCAAATGAGCTTGGATCTTTTTGTACAAAATATGTTTTGGTAATTTTTCATAAAAATGGTCAAGAATTTGAGAAAATCGTATAAGGAAAAATTGACAAGCTTGTTGAGACGCACCTTCGGTGTGAAGCTCTGTTGTTGACACAACAGTGTCGGTCGACAGAGTCTGGCACCGGAGCTTCGCACCAAGTGGCGCGTCTCGACGAGCCTGTCAAATTTTCCTCCTTCGACTTTCTTAGATTTTTGATTGTTTTTGAAAATAATGGAAAAAATAGATTCGGTTCATAAAACTTCTCGGCTCAAATCCAGCTCAATCATCGCAATATTGATATCCACGCGTTTGTATCGTCGGGTGCTCCTATTCATTTATTAGATTGCTTCTTGATCCGAACCGTGTAAACACATTCAACAAATTTCCCAAAATGGACACTACAAGAATGATGAACTATACAAATCGAATAAAACTACCCATTTTTTAATTAATTTTTATAAATAATCCTTTAATTTAATCTATTAAAATGAAAACATTGTCAACACTACAACATGCTTTTACTTAATGAGTAAGTTTCAACACTAATACCTCTTCATGCTTTTGATTGTTCATAGAAAATTTTGTAGAGATCCATTGTTGGATTTTGCAATTTTGAGAAATTTCTTCCAACATTCCAATTTATAGTCACGAGCCATTCCAAAAATGTCCACTTTTAATGCAATTTGACGCTTTGAACACAATGTCGCTGACATAATTTTAATCCGAGTATCGAGTCCTTGTTTTGATAATAAATACGACCTAGAAAAATTACAAAAATGCCATTATTTTACCCACTTGCTCCAAAATTTAATCCGAAGTTCATACATTGTTCTAACATCATCACCAAGACGTTTATAACTCAAAATTCAATCGAAAGAACCACAACGCAAGGTGTCACGACCCGACCCCATTGAGAACCCCCTCCTAGGCCTGCAGTGAAGACGAGAGTGAACCCCCGACGCGTGCTTCCAATAGGCTCTAAGTTGGCGACTAGCGCCGAGAGTATAAAACATACAAATGAGAAACATTACCCTCGTATAGCCTAGGAATACAAAAACAAACAACCAATCGACACGATGATATAAATAAACCAAAATCCACAATAATCCCATAATGCATGAATAATGTCCTACAAATACAAATCCCAAAACAAAATACCAAATAAAGTCCTAGGCAGTAACTCCACAGTCAAACCCAAGCTTCAAGCTAGAACTGTCCAGCTCGGTCATCGAACTTGCCTTGGAAACCTAAAAAATAGTTTATATATATAGGGGTGAGCATAACATGTATGTATACTCAGTAGGATCATACTTAAGACCTCTTGTGCAAATGTGGATGGCGCATACTAATGCATCAATGAATAAACAACAGAATCAACCAACACATATCGGGTCAACTACCACCTAGCCTCGCCAAGGTTCACTCACCAAATATCACATCCAAGCATAGTAAAATAGTATCAGAGAATATAATAAGTAGGTACCCCGCAAGCACCCCCACTAGTTTGTCGCGCTCATGCCCCGACGTCAAACGTCCTGTGCTCCCAATCCCTTCCGAGCCTTGTCGCAACACACCATGTCTCATGCACACATCTCTTATTCAGTACAGTAGGGTATCGTGAACATGAAAGACATCAACCTCATGCCCTTCTACCATGCATGACCCCTACCATATATCCTCACATCACCAAATATCACATCCAAGCATAGTAAAATAGTATCAGAAAATATATTTAGAAGGTATCCTGTACCACTTCTCTACTGATTTGTCGCTCTCATGCCCCAACGTCAAATGTCCTGTGCTCCCAATCCCTTATGTAGTCGTGCCGCAACACACCATGTCTCATACACACATCTCGTATCTAGTACAGTAGGGCATCGTGAACATGAAGGACATCAACCTCATGCCCTCCTCCTACCATGCATGATCCCTACCATATATCCCCACACCAACATCGCCACATCATATCCCATCAACACCCCGTAGGGTCTGCTGGTGCACTTATCTCATATCCTCATCTCAATACCTCGCAAGGTCTGTCAGTGCACCTGTACCTCCTCATCCAACCCCGTAGGGTTTGTCAGTACATCATTTTTCCATCATCACACTTATACCCCGTAGGGTCTGCTGTTACATCACATCCTATGGTAGTATGATCGTACCTACCTTGAGCCATCATAGCCTGTGTTACACCTGGAAGGGGGAGCGAAGAAGAGGGAGAAGTCAACTATCCGTTCCCTCGTCAACCTGGATGTTAGAGGAAAACACCTGATACCCAAAGTATGTTGGGCGCCGGTAAGGGCATCTGATTCGGGTGGGGTGCGTATAAAAATTACAAGGAAATACATCATATATATATATGCCACACACAAACCCAACGTAAAGGAGTTCACATCAACCAGCACTACCATAGCCCACAAACATCGCTTCACACTACCATCGCTTCGCACTACCATCGGTGCCAACTACATCACCATAATCCGCCCCACAACCCCATATCAAGTTCATCATTACCAACTATATTCTGTACCCGGTACCCGAAGTATGTTGGGCATGGGTAAGGGCATCTGACTTAGGTGGGGTGCATATAGAAATCACAAGTACATCATAAATATATATGCCACATACAAGCCTAGCCTAAAGGAGTTCACACCAACCAACACTACCACAATCCACAAACATCACCACATTACCACCGCTTCGCACTACCATCGCTGCCAACTACAACACCACAATCAACCCCACAACCCATGCAAATGGTCACATCAAACATGTGCAATTACTTGTTAATCGTACCGTTAGTCCATGTCTAGATTTACCAATTACCAATCCATTTACGTTCATTAAGCCATCTCCCACATTAATCCCTAACCATTAATCTTTTATTTCTAGCAACAATGTTTTGTTTTTAGCCATCAAGTTATTCAATTCCAGCCGATCCCATATCAAGTTCATAATTACCAACTATATTTCACACCATCGGACAACAACCAGACGTTCCCATATCAACCAACCATGCCATTGCCAACAACAACCCACTCATTCCTTCTTTTCAACCATGGCAGCAGCCGCCCGTAGCACCCGCTGCACAAAGGTGAATCCACAACACAATCACAACAGTAACACAAAAGTATCATCATTAAAGATTTTCAGTAACAATAGCGAACAAGCACCAAGTGTGAAAGCAACATCATGAAGGTAGGTAAACACATACAGATCACCCTCTTTCCCGTCAATTTCATTAGTTCGATTCGTTATCTTTATTAGGTTAATCCATACTCCTCCCCCAGAGAAAACAAAGGCATGCTAATCCCATAATTTACACAGAAGGAGAGTTCTCGAATCCTCGACCTCGATATAAAGCTTTTAAGGAATCACCGCACAAGAATGAAGGAATCAAGGATCAACCATCACCGAACTCGAAGGGAACCACCTCAGAACCTAACCACAACAAACCACTATTAAACCACTATCAAACCACACTCGAACCTCAACCCAAAACCGAAGGAACTCCACTAATCTCCGGAAGAAGAAAAGAACAAAAGAGAGAAGAAGAGGAAGAGAGGTACCTTGACCCAAGAAAGTTTGATCTCGACGAGCCAAGAGTTTTAAACTCTTAAGAGAGATGGCCGGAGAGCAAGGAGAGGGCCTAGGTCGACTAGGGTTTGAAAGAAGAGAATAAAAGTCAAACCAAGGAAGTTCGGACCCTCTATTTATAGAGGGATCCCGAATGGCCTCCACCACAACGTGGTAACTCCCACTATGCTCGTGGTGCTCCCGGTCAAAGAGAGATCTGAGTTTCATGCCGTTTGAAACAACATACCCCTCTGAACCTCACGAGCGTCTTAAAAACCGCAAAGATTTGATCGGCACCACGTCTTGCTCCATGGCGCGGAGAACACCGTTTCAGCTCCCTAGAAGGCCACCATGATCCTCACTACAGCGCAGGGGAAACTCCCTCGCCGTTTCACCTCAACACGCCCAAGACCATGGCGTGGCGGGCTCCAGCTCGCTGTTTCCTTTCTCGTGCGACTCGACCTCCCCTTGACTCCGCGCCACCATGCCCATTGCCCTGGGCGTTTCAAGGGTGCCCATTTTACACAAGGGAACCCCCAAGTCCTCTGGTGGCACCACGCCCTCCACCATGGGGGTGGAGCTCCCCCCATTTCCCACAGGGAAACACTTCAGGCAAAACGCCCTCCACCATAGGTGTTTCAGACCTTGTGGTGCACCAAGCACCCAAAACAGCTAGCCTTTGTGGCCAAACTCCAAAATGGCATCCCACCATGCTTACAACTCCAAAACAAGCTTTACCATGACCACCGCTACGCTTAACACTACGATTTGGTGAACCTCTAGATGGCCAAAAACTCAACTCTCACCTCCAGAACACCTCCAACACCCAAAGCTCACAAAGGAACAAGTCGGGAAGGTCCGAACCATCACACAAGGAATTTAACGAAGTCACATAACACTTGGCGGGGTCTCTAACATAGACTCTAAAGGTGACGCCACACGGTTTTGCATTCGAGAAACTTAAGTAAATCGATGATGTTTGGCGAAACAAGAAGACTCACACTTGAATTTATCAACAACAGACTTCAGACGCAAATGTTGAAGGACAAACTGGGATGGGTGGCCATAACGACAATTAAGCGCCTAGATTTGAAAGGAGATTGTGAGGTAAACAACCGAAGGTGAGGTGACGTCAACGACATATACAATGTTGCATAGTTGTCCTTTACCAAGAACATGTTTTGTCAACTGCCCTTGAAAAACATCGGTAGGTGAGAATATAGCAAGATGACTTAAATCCAGCGTGTTCTTAATGATAGTTAATAAATTGAAAGGATTTCGAGGTACATTTGCTACGAAGGATGATTCGGTATCAAGTGATAAAGAGCAAGAGTACAGAGGATAATTCAATATAAAGTGATAAAGAGCAAGATTCAAACACTACAATCTTAACAAACGAACCATCAACAACGGTGAGAGTTGCGCCATCAATAAACGCGCGACAAAAATGTAAAATAACTTTTGTGCCTGTAATATGGTCAGAAGCTCCTGAATCAATCAACCTAACCGTCGGTTGATGCGTGTTGCTAGTAGTGGAGGGAGTAACATGAGCAATATGTGCAATAAAAGTAGAGGAATCCCCTTTCATGGCCTATGGATGAATATAATCTTCTTCGACTTTCACCATCCATCAAGAATCTGAATGAGGGTGATCAATGGTGATGACCTCGATAGTATTAGGTTGAGAGGAATTAAGAGCCTAGTCAAGCTTCATATGCATTTGCTCACACGTCTTGATTGCGTGGCCAAATTGACCAGAGTGACGACATTGATGAGTGTCCTTCCGACGAGGATCCCTCCTGCCACCACAGTGTTGGGTTTAGTGCAAATTCTTCAGTTTCACCGGACAGAGTTTTTCCGGACGGAGGTCATCAGACAGAGATGATCAGACGGAGTCATCGAACAGAGTCCATCGAACGAAGTCATCGGCTAGAGTCTATCAGACAGTGGTCATCGGACAAAGTCTACTGGACAAAGCTTTCTTTTGCATGAGCTGCTTGCATAGGTACTGTTGGTGGTTGCTTCAGATGGTTCAACAATGTATCAAAGGTTGCCTAGGTCAATAGGAGGTTGACCGCGAATCTCAGAGGCCGGTGCAACCTGTTCACCGGTTGAAAACCTCTATAAAGAGAGGTAGTGGCCTAGCTCTGACATGGATGTGAGTGTATGCTGAACAAAGACTCTATAAATAGAGGAAGTGAGCGATGAGCTTTGCATTCGCTTGCATCTCCTACAATGAAAATGTTTGTAGTGTAGTCCCGTGGATGTAGGATGTTTGTCCGAACCATGTAAATCTTGTTTGTCCGATTGCTTTGTTGTTGTGTGTGAAGTGTGCTCGGTAAGTTTGTGTGGTGATTAGGTGGACGTTTATCCCAATTCCAGTGCACAAACTTGGGAGGAGGTGATTATCAGACAAACCTTTGTTCGGTAGCATTGTGGAGCTTTCCCCAACCGCAGGCTGAGCCGATCGGACGGACGTCTGTTCGGTGTATGTTGTGCTTGTCATGTCTATCCGGTGCAACGAACGGAGTGCTGTTCTTGGTGGGCACCCCCCAATACAAGATGCATGAGCTGAATGATTGGGAATATCCGAGGCAGAAGAGAGCACCAATGGAAGAGAGATGTCTCGTCCGATTAAGTCAGTTATAGACCTGTGGAATATAAAGGGAGGTGGCAATAATCAACATTTTCATTTTTGTTGTTTCAAACTTGGGATCAAGAATAAACCAAGTTGTTGATTTTGTTACTTGATCCTTGTTGGGGTTCTTGGAGCAAACCACATTAGCCAAGAGCTCGTCAAAGACTGTTTTCCACTCAAGAGAAATAGTTTATAAAATTACGTTGATTTCAACTTTTTGAAAGTGACTATTGAATGAGATCTGAAACGCGAGATAAATTATTGGTTTTCAATACCATCATTTGAAGAGTATCCCAATGATTCTTCATGACGTTTTTTCCAATATACTTGATGGATTTATCCATGAAATTCGATGGAAGTGTAAAGTTTTGATTGTCCTTTGTCTCCGAAGCGGTATACTTGACAGTTTTCGATGCATGAGGTGGGGGATCATAAAAACATCTATTCATGCCAGAGTAAACCCAGAAATCGTTTCTTATGAGTGAGGCCGCGTTGCTCTATTTATAGAATAAGATAAACGATACAAGACTCGAGATAGGTAGGAAATGAAAAATTTAAACAACAGAAAAAAAGGATAGGATAGTCCTAGTCAAAGCCCATATCCTATAAATATTTAATTAATCAACACTCCCCCTTAAGCTGGAGCATACCCCGACTTTCTATACTAATTCAAAAGACTAAAGAGGTAAAGAGACAACATGAATGTCAAACTTAGTTCCGTGGACACTCGTGATGATGTTAGAACTATCATGGAATGCGCTTTTCCACGAGCTGCACGAATGTTGAAACAATTTCCCCTGTGAAGTCTATCAATAATTCCGACCCGGATAAAATTAGAGGAAGGTTGGCTGGAGGTGAGCATGTGCGAAGTGTAGCTGGCCACAAGAGATTTATTGAACATTCGGAGATTTTTAATACCAGAGCCACCCTTGTCAATAGGCTTCACGGATCTACTCCAAGCAACCGTCACGGTTTTCCTTTCATGAATACTTCCCGTCCAAAGTTTCTGATCTTGGTGTCCAGGCGAGTAAGCAAGTCCCTAGGCCATTTGTAAGCCTGAAAAGAGCAAACAAATATAGAAGTAATAACTGTGTTAACATGACAGATTCTACCCGCTTGAGACAAAGAATTTTCTTTCTAGCTTGAGAGCTGAGAGGTGATCCTGTTGGAAATGGCTTCTAAATAAGAGGCATGAACTCCGCCGGAAAACAAAGGTAAACCCAAGTAGATAAAAGGCAACACCCCTTGCCTAATCTGGAAAAAATTCAAGATGCGTTTTTTCTTGATTTCAGAGCACCCCTTTCCAAAAATGATCATAGATTTGCTCCACGAGATGACTTGTCTAGAGACCTGCTCATAATGAGAGTGTTTTTGATAGAATTAAGAGGTGTCATTAGCCTCACTGAAGAGTAAAATATCATCAGCATAGAACAAGTGTGTGGGAACACTAAGGTTCATAGTTGCCTTAATAGGATGAAGGTTTTGCCTCTCAACAACATGAAGAAAACATCTACTGAGGTAGTCCTCGACAATACCAAACGGTGCGAAATCCATTTGAGCGTGCCTTTATCGAACGATGAAGCAGCGATGTGCGCCTTTGTCAAGAGAAAGGAATCCGGTCGTGCGCAGCGTTGCTGAGACAAAGCGAGCATTGCACGCCGTCACTGAACGGAAATCGACGGTGCACGCACAAGAGGCAGGTTGGACCAATTGATAGGTAACCATATGACCAACTACTTTGTATATAGAAAAATGCGTGGAAATGGCTACAGTCGGAATGCAGAGGAAGGGGAAGATGACACTTGAGAGTCCTCTAGGAAGCTCTCGCCCAAGCAATTGCCAATCCCAAGCTAAAAGCCGAACAAACTAATCCCTTCCTGCCTGCCTCTCACCCCCTGCTTCTTATTTGTTACGGACCCCCCACGTGGTCCAATATTCCGTCCTCTCTAACAATATCCTCCCTGTAAAGACATACATACCCCTGGGTCTTATCACTGCCACCGTCCCGAAAAACGAGGACAGTGATAATTGTTGCGGAAATGTCGGGAGTCACTACGACAAAAAGAGTTTGCCGAGGAAAGAAAAAACAGAAGAAAGAATCACACATATGACACAAAGATTTATGTTGTTCGGGAATAATCCCTACGTCCACGGAGAGACATAATTTCACTATAGTCAGGAGCACAAATTATAGAGAGTTTTCCAGAGTTCTCACTACACCGAAACTCTAACCCAAAACGGGCTAATAAAGAAGATGAATCACTATTCCACCAACCGCACAGGAAGTCCGCTGTGCTACAGTGAAAGGTGGCAAAAAGTCCACATTGCTATAGTGCCGCGACCACCTAAGTCCAACATGCTACAGTGGCCGACGACTGGAAGTCCGTGTCGCTATAGTACTGTTGACTCCAAAGTCTGAGCTGCTACAACAGTCGTGCCAAAGTCCGCACTGCCACAATGCTCTGTCGGTGTCGGTCGGTCAACTCTGCTACAGTCGGTTAGAGTTGCTACAGTTCTTTAAAATTTAAATCAGGGACCTTCGACCCCCGGACCCCCGGAGCAGGGGCGCGTTGCCCCCTGCAACCCCCAACGAGCTCACCGCGGAGCTCGGCTCATGGCGCTCGGCCCGCGGAGTTGCAGCCTGGTGCGTAGTATGAGCCAGAAGCATTCAACCCAATCATTATCCAGAACGGATCAGGCTACACCAATCCAACAATAATGTGCGCTGGCTATACAGTCATACCAAATAATCTTCCATATGCTCCCGACTTGCTTGACATCCATTGTTGTTAGGTCATCTTTATGGTGCACCTTAGTTTCCGGATGGAGCACTCCTCTAGTTAACAATTTATAGGACGCCGCTTGTTCGTGCATTCTTGTACTTCACGATTCCACTAAATGCAACTCATATGTACTTGTTTGATGTTCCACTCCAAAATCATGCCAAGATTTTGTAGTTATGAACGGTTGTCATGGTGGAAGGCCTAAACTCTCCCGGAGCCTCATGGAGCATGATCATCGGAAAACTTAGTCACCGCGGGCGTGACCCGTGCAACTAGTGTTAACACAGCAAGAGCTGATGTTTGTGCCAACACATTCTGCCATGTATCTTGCTCTAGCATTAAGGACTTGGAAGTTTCTTGCTCCTCTTGAACCATTGTCAGTTGAACATCGCCCGCGTTCCCTCCTGACGCTGTTGAGTGCGCCTTAGGGCTCCACATCGCCTGCAAAGATCCACATCTCTTGGTGTGGAAGTTGTGATTTTCGGCCAGCCCCTTGCTCCAGCTTGGTGTCCTGTGTTCGGTAGGCTCCCCTGAGAGCGATGTGGACAACTGCGTCACCGTTGACGGGAACTGAGTTGTAGTTACAGTGGCTTCCTCGGTGGAGCATCCAAAATTCTCAAGTAGCATTTCTTTGAGATGCGCCTACGTGAACGCAGTCGTAGGTCCCTTGCCAATAAAAACCAAAGTTCAAAAATGACATGGAGAGTCGCGCCATTGATATTTTCATCGCTTCTGGAGTTTGACGGATCAAGAAATAAGCCTCAGCTCACACTACCCATGTTTCATGATCTTTCCTAGAAAATTTCGGCATTATCAGTTGCCTAGAGCGCTTGTTCAGACACCTATCTAGCCTGGCCAGTGAGGTCCACATTTCCTACATGTGAAACTCCATGCGTGCGAGAATCAGAAGCAGAAGCAACTTCAGACTCACCAGCGTCACTGGCAGCGGGTCCTTGCGAGGGTGGTTCTGGCAGCGCGCTTGTGCAAATTATCCTTGCCCTGTTTGACGTAGTCCAACCTTGTGGGCCTCCCTTGAACGTGATAGACGCACCCCTCCAAAAGGAGATGACGGTGTGTACCTTTTGTGATGCTAGGCGACTGTGAGCGTGTTAGCTGTGCGAGATGCAGTGCACAGCTTGTCGAAGCTTATCTTCCGCCGTGCGGCGTCCCCCCCCCGTTAGTGCACCTCCTTCCAATGGCGCGTCTCTGCCCGCGCAAGTGAGATTAGTAGGGCGCTCCTCCCCGCAAACGTAACCGACAGTTAACAGCCTTGCATGGTGAGAATATCAACGCGTGGGTGCTCTGTACGAGAGTTGACAGAGGAAGAGCGACAGTTGCCGGTGGAGTGTGCCTCTTTCGATAAAGATCTGAACATCTTTCGAGAGTGCACACCAGAGCTGACTGGAGGTTGATGATGCGAAATCCAGTTAAGCGTGCCTCCGTCGGACGATGAAACAACGATGTTTGCTTCCGTCAAGAGAAAGGAATTCGGTCGTGCGTAGCGTTGTTGAGACGAAGCGAGCAGTGTGCGCTGTCACTGAACAAAAATCGACGCGTGGGTGCTCCTCCCCGCAAACGTAACCGACAGTTAACGGCCTTGCATGGTGAGAATATCAACGCGTGGGTGCTCTGTACGAGAGTTGACAGAGGAAGAGCGACAGTTGCCGGTGGAGTGTGCCTCTTTCGATGAAGATCTGGATGTCTTTTGAGAGTGCACACCAGAGCTGAATGGAGGTTGATGATGCGAAATCCAGCTAAGCGCGCCTTTGTCGGACGATGAAGCAGCGGTGTTCGCTTCCGTCAAGTGAAAGGAATTCGGTCGTGCGTAGCGTTGTTGAGACGAAGCGAGCAGTGCGCGCCACCACTGAACAAAAATCGACGGTGCACGCACAAAAAGCAAGTCGGACCAATTGATAGGTAATCAGAGGACCGACTACTTTGTATACAGAGAAATGTGAGGAAATGACTACAGCTAAAATACAGAGGAAGGGGAAGAAGGCACTCGAGAGTCCCATGGGAAGCTCTCGCCTAAGCAATTGCCAATCCCAAGCTAAAACCGTACTAACTAATCTCTTCCAGCCTGCTTGCCTCTCACCCCTTGCTTATTTATAACAGCCCCCCATGTGGTCCTAGCATATCCTAACAATATTCCCTCTCCTATAACAATATCCTCCTTGTAAAGTCACACATACCCCTTTGTCCTATCAGATTGCTTAGAGAGAATGAGATAATGCTAAAAATGATTTGTTTATGCCATCACATAAGAAAAAATTAGGGACTTTTGAAAGTACAATTTATTTTTTACTATTATTTTGTTATTGTAGACTCAAACCAAGAAGGAAAACAAGCTTGAGAAAGAAAAATTGCATGATTTAACTTTAATACAACAGGATATGATATTATAAATGAAACTGATCATATCATTTTTACTGAAAATAAATTATTGCTCAGAGAGAATGAGATAATGCTAAAAAAGATTTGGTTTTAATAATGATAATTTAACATGAATATTGGAAATGCATTAAAATCAAATGAAATTGAGACTTACCCACGGGAAAAGGGAAAAGGCAAAATATAAAATAAAATAAAATAAATCAAATTTGAACTTTTGGAATACCAACACGAACCATTGGAGCATCAATCAGGAAATCTAAAACAATTGGCACGACTACTGAAGTTCAAGACAAGTTGGTTGTAGTGATTTAGTGTAATGAATAAGATGGCCACCCCCTGACCTGAAGATTAGGGATTCAAACCCCCCTCCGTGTGGCTTTGACAGATTATATCACTTTAATGAATGAGTTCAATGAGAATTCATAGATATCACTAGAGATGTTGAAGCAGTGACTAAGTGTGCTTTAGATATTGGAAGTTCAAATGAGGAAAAAAATATTTTAAACTACATATTGGTGGTAGAGATAAAAATGTTCAAGTTGATGATGATGACGAGGGCTATTATTATGGGGGCTAATCAAGAAAAAATGGATACCAAAGAAATGAGGAAGGTTGGTTTATTGTGTTTCTTGTGGGTTGGGTGTATCGGTTCAAGCCAAGAAAAAACCGACGCATTTATTAATCAGGCTTGGCCAGACCGACTCTGACCTGACCTGTTTATTAATTGGGCTTTAAAAAAAGCTCGATTAAAGGCTAGCTTAATTTTTTTGCCTATTTATTAATCGGGCCTTAAAATATTATTAAATTAAATAAGCTTTATTTATAACAATCATTAATTTGAAATATTAAATACAAAATATTTGTTGGAGTTGGTGCCTTAGTACAACTTTTGTGTGATTTATGATAATCTGTATTCATTGTTTTGAATATTAATAATTTTTTTATCAAATCATGATTGTTCTTCTGTGTGACATAATATGCGATAATGTCCTAAGAGTAGCTATCGCACTGAATGGTCATAGGAGTTTCCCGCTATGATGAGAACCCAGAATTGCCACGATAGTATTTATAAATATATGTTATATAGCCAGATGAAATAATTTGAGGGACAAAAATGATATAAACTATCAGAGGTGGAGACTTGTAGGACATTGAAACACCTTCGCATGGTGTACGCCTTCCAGTATAGGAAATTATGAGAATGAGACCCGTCAGTAGGAAATCCACATTTATGTGTCATTGGATGTTTCTATATGTGGACGTGTGTATTGATCTTTTGACTTTAAGATTATTATTAATGAGTATTATAAGCCGCGTACTTTGATGTATTGACGAAAACCGTGACGACATATGTTCGCAATGAGGTAGAATATGTTGGGTGCGTCACAAGTAATATTTCATTAATAAATAACGTTAGAAAGGATTTGTCCCTTCTATTCTTTAACGGAAGTTGATATCTCGGACCTTTTGATGAAAATGATAGAGCCTAAATAAATCATTGACTATGGTGTTCTGCAGTCAAGTTCGATTTTCGGAAAGTCAAAGGGACATCGAACACATAGGTTGATAGCACCTGCATGTAACATGCTTGATTAGATATATCTCGATAAAAGAATTATATTACACAGTAAACGTTCGTATGAGGTATTATGTCGTTGTGACATTAACTTCTTTCTCTATGAGTGTCTTGACGTGTTGTTAGATGCTAACCTTTGACTTTGGGCTGTTTCGCCTAATGCCATTGAGAAAAAGGCTTAGAGGGTCCACACACTAAGTGTATCTAGAATCTCAGTTAAATAATAATATTATTTAACAAGTTGAATAAATATTATTTCTGTATGTGGTTTAATAATTATTCACGTTTGCTTGATCACATATATTCCGTCACCAGTTATTCGAGAGAATATTATGTGAGTAGAATATTTAATAAATATTTATTTTCTATTTAATGAATATAATATTTATTTATTGGTGAATAATGCAGTAATATTTATTTATTAAATAAATAGTCATTATTCAAGGCTCGATAAATATTATGAAGGAATGGCAGACCGAGTTTAATGGTACGGTGAGAAATAATATATATTGAATATTATTTGAATACATAATATTTAATTTAATTCGCGAGTTTTGCGCATGTAAATAAATAATAATAATAATATTATTATTATAGACATGGGGTTCCGCAGGGATTACGGAAATAATAAGGTCGCATGTGCAATTATTATTTTCTAACCCAACGGTATATAAACCTAATTATATTATTTTCTTAAGAGAGCCAATTCATTTGTTGTGCACAGCGAGATCCGGAAAGAATCCTCTCAAAACCCTAGAATGCTCCCTCTCCAAGAACGCTCTTAAGAACAACGAGCGATTCTTCTCCACCTCTACCATTAAGTCTAGAGAAATCGAAAAAAACCCTTCCTTGAAGCGATTTTCGGAGCGATAAAAAACGAATGACGCAAGCGTTAGGATCTGCCGTGCGAGCACTTGAAGATTCCTACAATGACGTTCGAAGGTTCATGAAACATGTGTGGATCACCGCGGAAGGGAATCTATTCTTGATTCCTACAATGCAACGACAATACGACGTAGAGACGTTGTCGGATCCATCAACAGAGAAAGAATTCTTCGCAAGGTAATTTTTTAATTGCTTAAATTAATTATAAATAATATGTGATAATCCTGCGCTTTGGTTCCGGCGTTTTTCCATTGTATACATTATTTGATTCAATTCCGTTATCACGATGTTTATCGTCATGTAAATCTCAGATTAATCATCGATCACGACAAAAAGTCGATTTGGGCATGCCCCATTCGCCACTTTCGCTGCGCCCAAAACCTTCAAGTGGTATCAGAGGGGTCGCATAATTATTTATAATTATTTAAAGATCGTTGATTGATTTATGTATTTATTATTAGTTTTCAATTCCAGTTTAATCGTTCTGTAATCCGAATTGCGAGATCTGCTTTCTTCCTCATCGTTTCTTGCAAATATAATCAAATCGATTAATTTTATGAACGATATAAATTCGAAAATTTCATCAGGAGGTGCCGAGGAGTCTTGTCGGACAACACAAGTGTACGCGCTGTGTAACCCGGAGGTACATGCTCTGTACCCATGATTAATGCACCTTGAATTAATTCGAAATTAATTCGAGCCGTGTGCATTTATTACACGCGGTGAATTTAATTACACAACGCGCGTTGACCAGGCCAGCCCGACGCACGGTCAGCCGGAGTACACTCCGCGTAACTTCCGTACACGACGTGTAATTCTTTAGTCAGAGACGGGCCGTGTATCTTCTTACACAACCTACATGACTGGTTACCGTGTTACTCAGAGACCACACGCCGTGCAACCCATGTACATGTCATGTGTTTTTACCAAATTACGCAGAATTAATAAATTAATTTATTATACTGTTCAAATCTTATTAACATGTGTTCGGTGTGGTCATTAAGTTGATAGTACACGTCATGTGACGGATTTTATATATATAAATGTCTGACTAATTTCTGCGTAATGGTCGGATCTACATATCGTGTATAACTCGTATTACAGTTATTACTCTACGCACATTGATGCATAGCACGCTACGTAAATATCATGTGTTCTGTGTAGTCATTAAGTTGATGGTACATGCTATGAAATAACGCGATAAGTCGTGTATGCCACATGTCGCAAGAGTAAACAGTATACGGATATAATACACGTTGGGTAGTTCAGACGGGTACTCATTGTGTTGCCTCCAAGGTACATTTTTTTTGTACACAGTTAATTTTAAATAAATTTATTTAATTTGTTTAAAAATTATAATGGATGATAATCTCAAGAAAATTCGGATGAGAATTAAGATAAAAGAATTGATCAATTAAAGAAGACAATTAATTGATTCGAGTGTGATTTATCTTAAATAAGAATGATTAGAATTGAATGCTAATTTTATTAAATGTGTAATTCGTTGCATGTATGTAGATGATCATGAGTATAGACCAGATCTTTGTATGTGATTGGTTTCTTTTTATTTATTATTAAATTAAATTGTTGACCTGCGTGTCATCCCTCTCATTATGTAAGGGCCTGCGTGCCCATGATTTCTTTTATGTAAACCCCTTAACCAATCCTTTGGTTCCCCTCACCTGCGTGTGAGTAAAAACATATGTAATGGATGAAGCTCCCAAGCTAGTGGAGGCGGTTCAAGTTTGGAGCTGAGGCAAAACCAATCTAAGAGAGATACATAAGTGGACGGGTAAAAAACTGCAACACGAACGATAAATGGTTCAAGATGTTTTTCCCCTAGGTCGACGGTTAATTTATCATCCGTTAGATAAACTAACCATTAGTAAAAACTCACGATCATACCATTTTATTATTTTATTTCTGTCAAGTTGCATGATTATTTCATTATGAATGTTTTGCCGCAATCACATGAATTAATGAATTAACGAATTAACAAGTATGCAAGATAAAACTAAAATAAACTGACTTATGCGTAAACATTATCTAAGACATGGTATAACCTCAATTATATATATCAAGTCTGTATAACATTTCACTATTTAAGTTAAAATCAAACCATAGTTCAAAGTGTTTTACCGGCCAAAGTTTGGGTGCTTTTAATTATCGGGGAATTCTAACTTGATGTTTTGGGTTGTCTTAACTTAGTTCACATCAAGGGTTGACTGTCAAAGCAGTACTTGGTGTAACTGAGAGACAAAGGTTGAAGAAATCCAATTTAAGGATTTCAGGATTGGAGAGTCCACCCAACAGACCAAGGAATTGTGAGTTAATGCAGTTGGTATTTGGAATGGTTACCTAAAACCCTTCAAATTGTTTGACCGGCCAAAGTCAGGGTGATGAGAAGGGAACTGTGAGTTAATGCAGTTGATATTTGGAATTGTTACCTAAAACCCTTCAAATTGTTTGACCGGTCAAAGTCGGGGTGATGAGAAGGGAATATGAATCCTTGCCACTAGAATGTCCAAACAACATGATATTCCGAAGCCAATAGTGAGGGCTATTGGGTTTCGATAAAATAGTGGGAGATTAATAAATATAATATTTATTTATTTGTCTAAATTTTATCAGATAAAGTACTAAAACTCTGCTCATCTTATTTGTAGAAACGACAATAAACACGACTTCAAACATATCGCTGCAATCCATACTTGAGAAGGATAACCTTCTCACCGGCACAAATTTCCAAGAGTGGGAAAGACGCTTATGAGATCTCCAATGCTTTGTTTACAACTAAGCTTGGAGAGTCGGCGCCAGCTAGACCTCATGTAGTCAAGTTTATTGGTTACATTGAACACTTAGACATCTTAGAGATTGAATTCCTAGATGAGTTGCGTACAAATCTTATACTTTCCTCACTACCCAAGTCCTCCAGTTTTATTGTTAATTATAACATGAGCAATAATGAGAAGAGTCTTTCGGAACTTCTTACTCTGATTTGCTAAATGGATAAGGACATGAGGCGTGACAAACCCGCAATCATTATGGTGAATAAGAAAAGGAAGAACAAGGCGAAGAGACCCAAAACTCATAACAAGTCTAAAGCTCCTGAGCACCGTCCTTCCAAGAAGAGGAAGATCCAGAGGCAGAGCAAAGAAAAAAGAAGTAGTATGTTTTGCATGTGGCAAGCAAGACCACTAGAAGACGAACTACATCTAGAATCAAAGGGAAGCTAAAGGTGCGTTCGTTATCGAGTGTAATCTTTCAATATCTACACATTGAGTATTATATACAATTTGTGGTGCTCACATCTGTATTCAAATGCACGAACCAAGTAGATCCGGAAGTTTGCTAGAGGAGAGGTGGATTTGCGAGCTGCCAATGGTGCGGGGTTGATTGCTCTAGCCATTGGAGACTACCACCTTTCATTGCCAACATGAATGTTACTGGTTTTAAGAGATTGTTATTATGTATCAACTGTTACCAAGAACATAATTTCTGTATCCTACTTAGATACAAATGGTTTTATTTTCAAATTTGGAAATAAAATTGGTTTTTTGTATAAAGACAACATATGTTATGATATGACACATTTAAATAACGCTTTTTATATATTAAATTACGAAAACTAAGTATTGACAATAGATAACGAATCATGTTCGCACGACTCATATAACACCCAGCTCTGACATCAACGTCTTGGTCATGTAAAGGAGAAGCGTTTGACAAAGTTCTGTCAAGATGGTTATTTAGACTCTTTTGAGCTAAAACCACTTAAAAATGTCATGCTTGTTTACAAGCCAAAATGACCAAACCACCGTTCGGTAGATATGGTGAAAGGGCCACAGAGGGTTTATGATTGGTACACACTGATGTGTGTGAACCATTTCCAGTAGAAGCTAGAGATGAGTATTCTTACTTAATAATTTTTACTGATGATTTGAGTAGATATGACCATGTCTACTTAATGAGGTGTAAGTTCGAGTCCTTTGCGAAATTCAAAGAATTCAAGAATGAAGTAGAGAATCAACCTGGAAAGAAGATAAGGAAGCTTTGATCGGATCGAGGTGGTGAATATCTTAACCAAGAGTTTATCGACTTTTTACGGGAGTTTGAGATTGCATCTCAACTCACTCCACCTTACACACTATTGTGGAATGGTGTTAGTGAAAGGAGGAATCGTACCCTGTGAGACATGGTAAGGTCAATGATGAGTCATGTAGATCTTCCATTATCTTTTTGAGGATATGCATTACAAATTGCGTACCCTGTTAGACATGGTAAGGTCGATGATGAGTTATGCAGATCTTCCATTATCCTTTTGGGGATATGCATTACAAACTGCGACGTATACATTAAATTGAGTACCAACTAAAGCGGCAAATGAAATTCCCTTCGAGTTATAGAGTGGAAAGAAACCCGTCTTGTCGCATACACGTGTATGGGGTTGTTAGGCGTTTGTTAAAGCCTTCTCAGACAACAAACTAGCACCCGGGGCACAAAGTGTATCTTTGTAGTGTATCTCAAGGAAACAAAAAGGATACTACCTATACCATCTCTCAGACAAGAAAGTGACTGTTGCCAGACAAACTGTCTTTCTTGAGAGGGAGTGCATCCTCAAAAAGGATAGTGAGGGCAAGATTGACTTCGATGAAGTTGATGCTCAAAATATACAAGAGTTGGTACAGGAATAGATTCCACAGGTCCCCGTGGATGAAGTAGTTTCTGAAACACAAGTACTGCGTAGGAGCGCTAGAGAGGTAAGAGAACGAGAGTGATAGTTTTCTAGTCACCGAAGATGGTGACTCATTATTGGCTGACAATGATGAACCATTCTCCTACAAAGAGACAGTAGAGAGCTCAGAAGCTGTAGGATGACAATAAGCCATGAATTTTGAAATGGATTCCATGTATCAGAACCAAGTTTGGGTTCTGGTCGATGCGCCAGTTGATGTAAATCCCGTAGGGTGCAAATGGGTATTCAAGAGAAAACTGGACATGGAAGGTAAAATAAATACCTATAAAGCAAGACTTGTGGCTAAAGGGTTTAAACAACATCAAAGAATTGACTACGATGAACCCTTTTCACCAGTTTCCATGTTTAAATCCATCAAAATTCTACTTTATATAGCAGTTTATTATGATTATGGAATTTGGCAGATGGATGTCAAAACAACTTTTCTTAATGGAAACCTTCAGGAAGATGTTTACATGACACAACCAGAAGGGTTTGTGACTCTAGGTGATGCCAAAAAGATATGCAAGTTGTAGAGATCCATTTATGGATTGAAGCAAACATCCAGGTCATGGAATATTCGATTTGATGAAGCTATAAAAGAATCTGGTTTCATTAAGAACGAATGTGAGCCATGTGTTTACAAGAGGTTTAGTGGGAATGCGGTCGTTATCCTCGTATTATATGTTGATGACGTATTACTTATTGGAAACGACATGCCAGTTTTATAGTCTGTTAAGGACTGGTTTAACAAGTGTTTCTCCATGAATGACTTAGGTGAAACAACCTATAATTCAGAGATCAAGATCATTCACGATAGATCCAAGAGGTTGCTTGGATTAAGTCAAAGTACATACATTGACCAGATACTAAAAAGATTTAGTATGGAACAATCCAAGAAGAGATTGATTTTAGTGTCACATGGTATACATCTTTCTAAGAAAATGTGTCATTATACACAACAGGAGAAAGAGAGAATGAGTAAGATCCCATACGCTTCAGCGATAGGATCAATCACGCATGCCATGTTATGTACTAGACTTGATGTTGCCTATATGCATTGAGCATGGTAGGTAGATATCAAGCTGATCCAGGAGAACAACATTGGTCTGCTGTTGTGGTACCTAACAGTAAAGACCCTATCACATTGTATTGTGATAATATTATAGCAGTGACTTGCAAAAGAGTCAAGGTCACACCAACGGATAAAACACACTTTGAAAGTACCACCTTTTGAGAGATTTTTCTCAGATGGGTGAAGTTGTAGTAAGCAGAGTTCCTACAGAAGAAAACGTGGCGGGCCCCTTGACTAAATGTCTATCTCAGCAGAAGCATACGTATCATGTGAGAGCTAGCGGATTGAAGGCTGTTAGCAGCTGACTCTAGTGTAAGTGAGAGTCTGTTGGAGTTGGTGTCCTAAAACCAACTTCTTTATACTTTATGATAATCTGTATTCATTGTTTTGAATATTAATAAACTAATCAAATCATGATTGTTCTTTCGTGTGATGTAGTACGTGATAATGTTTTAAGAGTAGTTGTCGTACTGAAAGGTCGTAGCAGTTTCTCGCTATGATGAGAATCCAGAAGTGCCACGACAGTATTCTTAAATATATGTTCTATAGCTGGATAAAATCATTTGAGAGACACAAATGATATAGGGTATCAAGGGTGAAGACTTAGGATTTTGAGACACCTTCTCATGGTGTACGCCTTTGATAATATCCAGTGTAGAAAATTATGAGAATGAGACCTGTCAGTCGGAAATCCACATTTATATGTGTCATTGGATGTTCCTATCTGCGGACGTGTGTATTGATCTTTAGACTTTAAGATTATTATTGAGTATTATAAGTCGCGTACTTTAATGTATTGATGAAAATCGTGACGACATATGTTTGCAGCGAGATAAGATACATTGGGTGCGTCACAAGTAATATTTCATTAATAAATAATATGAGAAAGGATTTGTTCCTTTTGTTTTTTAACGAAAGTTGATATTTCAAACCCTTTGATAGAAATGATATAGTCTAAATAAATCCATAGCCATTATCTTTTGTAGGCAAGTTTGATTTCCAAAAAGTCAAAGAAAGAGAAATCGAACACATAGGTTGATGACACCAGCATACAACCTGCTTGATTAGAGATATCGTGATAAAATGATTATATCATACAATAAGCGTCCGATGAGGTATTATGTCACGATAATATAAAATGATTATATTATGTTGTTACGACATTAACTTCTTTCTCTATGAATGTCTTGGCGTGTTGCTAGACACTAACTTTGGATTTCGGGTTGCTTTGCCTAATGCTACTGAGAAAGAGGCCTAGATGGTCATACATTAAGTGTATCCAGAATCTCAATTAAATAATAATATTATTTAATAAGTTGGATGAATATTGTTTCCGCACGTGATTTAATAATTATTCATGGTTGTTTAATCGCATATATTCCGTCACCAGTTATTCGAGAGAATATTATGTGAGCATAATATTTAATAAATAAATATTTTCTATTTTGTGAATATAATATTTATTTATTTATTGGTGAATAATGCAGTGATATTTATTTATTAAATAAATAGTCACTATTTAAGGTTCGATAAATATTGTGGAGGAATGGCGGACCGAGTTTAATGGTTCAGTGAGAAATAATATATATTGAATATTATTTGAATAAATAATATTTAATTTAATTCGCGAGTTTAGCGCATGTTATGAAATAATAATAATAATAATATTATTATAGACATGGGGTTCTGTAGGGATTACAGAAATAATAAAGGCGCATGTGCAATTATTATTTTCTAACCCTAGCGGTATATAAACATAATTATATATTTTTTTAAGAGACCCAATTTATTTGTTGTGCACAACGAGATCCAGAGAGAATCCTCTCAAAGTTCTAGAGAGCTCCCTCTCCAAGAATGTTCTCAAGAACGGAGAGAGATCCTCCCCCGCCATCACTCTCTAGTTTAGAAAGATCGAAGAGAACCCTTGAAGCGATTCTCGGGGCGATCAAAGGCGAATGACGTAAACATTAGGATTTGCCGTACTAGCACCCAAAAATTTCTACGACGACGTTTAGAGGTCTGTTGAACACATGTGGATCACTGCTAGAGGGAATCTATTCTTGATTCCTACAACGCAACGACGGTGCGACGTAGAGACGTTGTCAGATCCATCAACGAAGAAATTTTTTTTCGCAAGATAATTCTTTAATTGCTTAAATTGATTATAAATAATATGTGATGATCCTGCGCTTTGGTTCTAACGTTTTTTTATTGTCTATATTCTTTGATTCAATTCCATTGATCACGATGTTTATCGTCCTGTAAATCTCAGATTAATCATCGATTATGACAAAAAGCTGAGTTTGGCATGCTCCATCCTTCTTTTGTGCCTGGAACCTACAATATTATAGTTTTTGGAAAAATATTGTTAAAAAATGCTTAATCGGGCCAGGCACGTTGCGCAGTAGGTCACTTATTAAAGCCCGAGCCCGATCCTATTATTAATCCGACTTTAAATTATGTTCGTTTAATAATAAAACCAAAAAAATTAGGCCTAATAGGACCTTTTTGTTTGATTGGTCTAGCCCGATTCGTTCTGGATAATGATTGGGCAGAATGCTTCCGAACCATATTGTGCACAAAGCCGCAACTCTGCGGTGAGCTCGTTGGGGGGTTGCAGGCCCCCGACCCAAAATTTGAGGCACTGTAGCATCTCTGACCGACCGACACCGACATGGTACTGTAGCAGGTCGGATTTTGAAGTTAACAGTACTGTAGCTCCTTGGACTTCCAATCGTCGGCCACTGTAGTTTTTTTGATTTGGGTGACCGCGTCACTGTAGCGACACGGACTCCCAGCCACCTTTCACTGTAGCGATGCGGACTTCCTGTGCGGTTGGTGGAACAATGGATCGTTTTCTTCCTTTTGTAGCCCATTTCGGGCTAGGGTTTTGTTGTTAGAAACTCTAAGAGATCTCCTTGTAATTGTGCTTCCGGATTTCATAGTGATATTTCTGCCTCTCCGTGGACGTTGAGAATATTTCCCGAACCTCGTAAATCTATATGTCCAAGATTTTCTTCTTCTTTTTGTTTTTTTCCTTTTTACTCTTATGTGAATCATTTCTTTCTGTCGTTGCCACTCCCGACGTTTCCGCATCACTTTTTATCAGGTATGGCTTATGGGGCCATGTGGGTCCCCTTCCCCATGTTCAGGTCTACTTCGAAGTTGCATTTATTGTTTATTCTTGCATTTTACTATATAATATGCTTTCATTTAGAATTTTGTTTTCTTATGTGACTGGGTGATTTTGCACATAAAAGGACTTGTTCCAGAGTGTTTTTTGCGGATGATGTTGTCTTAATAAGAGAGTTGTCCCCAATCTACTGGAATGAATGACAACTTTGGAACCACCCTACTTTTGATTGTAGAAGTAAAATAGATTAATGGAATGCAAGTTTTAATAAAAAATGCACTCTCTCAAATCAAGAGCTGATAATTGGGGACCTTGTCATATCCAAAATTATAAAATTTAAATATCTTGGAACTATAATTTATAGTAACGATGGAATAAATGCAAATTATAGGATTCAAGTCAAGTGGATGGAATGAAAAAATGCTTCAAGTTTTGTTTGTGATGAAAGACTGTAACTTCAATTTTTTTTTTACCACCATCATATGACCAACAATGCTTTATGCTCCTGAATGTCGGGTGGTAAAATATCAACATGGGCATAAACTAATGGTTGTTGAGATGAGGATATTGAGGTCGATTACTAGGCACGCAAAAAGAGATACAACCGGATATGAGTATCTTTGATGAAAGGTAGCTATAGCTTCGATTGATGAAGGATCAACTAAATCTTGCCAAAAATGATTTAGGTTTGGGAAGAGAAGGCCTTTTATAAGCTCTACTTAGGAAAGCTGAACAGTTAGATAATAATCTAATAATTAGGCATGGTTCTAGGAGAGGAGTAAAAAATATTTAAATATAAACGGAATTTGAGAATGTAATATTATATAGAATTCAATCATGTTGTTTAATCCATATAGCTGACTCCACCTAGTGGGAAGATTCCCTTGCTGTCATTTACTAGTGTATGTCAAACTTCCTAGTTTTACACTTCATTATTAATCCTTCAATTCTAACTTGTCCCTGCCGTGGAAATGCATGAATTGTCCAAGGGACAAGATAATACAAAAGTGTTTGGTGTATTATATTAATTATTTTAAATTGGTAGTATGAGATAATAAGTACTTGAGAAAGTTCTATTATTAATGCGTGCTTTTTCAGCATTTTTTTTCCCAAATTACAATTGTATCAAGCCCCCATATGCGGAAGATATAAAAACTAATATTTTCATGTTAAATAAGGAGGTTTTACTCCTCTGAAACCAGATAAAAATATGCAAAGATGCGTGTACAGTAGATGGTGTGTTTGCAGTTGTTGATCTGTTTCTGCCAGGATTGTGGTAATGATACTAGAGGCAGCAGCTGTGCTCGACAGAAGAACCTTTCTGGTGTATGAAAAAAGTCACAACTCGTGACAGAGGCAAATTTTTATAGATGGATAACTAGGAAGAACATGCTGCCGTATCTTGGCGGAGCTGTATCTCAGTGGCTGTTAAAATGTTAACTTTCACCAGGTTGGAGTTTTGTATATCCTAAAATTAATGTAGTTCATTTTTTGATACAGGTATCGGATGTTGTTCCAGTTGCATGTCGTGCTGCAGCTGATGCTGGAATTCAGTCCGTTTGTTTGAGCAACTTTAGGTAATCCTTCTGTCTCTTATTAATGTATTCAATCTGTTGAGTATGCAGTTGATACATTTGTGCTCCTACATTAGCGGATCAATAAATTTACGGATTTTTCTTTTAACTTTTCATATGATGAAAGTATATTGCTTACTGACAAGTGCTTTAGGATACAAATACTCTACCCCAGATATTTCTCAATTCTCATTTGTGTTTGAGTGTACGACTTGGAGCCTTGGATGAAGCCTCTTTGAGATCCCATTCCATGCTCCCCAACATTTCAAAAAAATATTTATTATTGGGTGCATGGGTTCTTCAATAAGCTCTATGGGGGATCCCTCCATCAGCCATCATTTGTATTTGAAGCAAATTTTTGAATTTCATGTATTGCAATCATTATTAGACACAAAGATTCCTTTGTCAAGGCACCTAGTATTCTAAATATAATATAACAAACCTGAATTTTTTTGAAATGGTTGGAGTATCTAGGACTATTTAATAAATGAAAATGATTCTTGTTTCAACATTTTGTTGGTGTAAAATCTCAATAGTTGGAATCAAATAAATATTTATTTTTGTATTAGATAGAGTGTGTAAATATATATTAATAAATTGAGATATAACACTATTTTAACACTCCCTCTCAAGTTGAGGCTGGGGAATACATGCTAAACAAATCAAACTTCCCATATATTTTGGTGTGGTTTAATGAATGATGGCCATCTCATCTCTTTATTTATTTTTGTGTAAATTAGCAGCGCTTACAACCGCTGTGAATTAATTAGCAGTGATTTAGCAGTAGATAGTGGCGGTTAAAACCATCTATATAATTAGCAGTGGTTTAAACCTCCGCTGAACACAAAAAAAAAAAAAAAAAGGAAACAGGGGCATACCTTGAGAATCAGTCTTGTTCTCAAGACTGAACGTGAGAAACTGATTTTGGAGGACAAATTCATCCTCCCAAGTAGCATCCTCCGCTGTTTGCCCATGCCACTGAATTAAATACTGGGGTTGATAAGCACTATTTTCCGGCTGGAGACGCCGAGACAAAACTTTGTGAGGCTCTGGGTGAGGGGAGTTAGCGCCAGCTAGATCTGGAGGGAGGGAGTCGGGTGTGGGATGGCGCCCGACGGCCTCCTTTAGTTGGGACACATGGAAAACCGGATGTATGCGGGCTGTAGGTGGTAAAGCGAGTTGGTAAGCGATGGGACCAATCCGGCGGATGATAGGGAAAGGATCGTAACAGCGGGGCGACAACTTTGGAGTAATGCGCCGGGCAAGGGACTGCTGCTTGCGAGGGCAAAGCTTGACATAGACATGGGTTCCAATGGATAAAGTAACCGGACGTCGGTGCCTGTCCACTTGGTGGCGCATAATGTCCTGGGCACGCTGAAGGTGATGCCGCAGCTGGGTCAAAGCCTCGTCACGGTCTACCAAAGCAGTTGCTACGGTTGCCACCTGAATTTTAGAGGGTAGGTAGCTGAGAAGGGTAGGTGGTTTGCGGCCGTAGACAGCCTCAAAGGGAGTTGTCCGGATTGCCGAATGCCATGTAGTATTATAGGAAAATTACGCCCAAGGTAACCAGAAAGACCAATGTTTGGGTTGCTCACTGGTGAAGCAACGGAGGTATGTTTCGAGGCAACGGTTAACGACCTCAGTTTGGTCGTCCGTTTGTGGATGGTAGGCAGAGCTGAAACGGAGATTAGTACCATGTAAACGGAACAACTCGGTCCAAAAATGACAGAGGAAAACGGGATCCCGATCGCTAACTATGGAAGAGGGTTAGCCATGGAGGCGAACAACCTTCCGAAAAAACAGATCAGCGACTTTGGCGGCCATAAAAGGGTGCTTTAACAAGATAAAATGTGCATACTTGGAGAGGCAGTCAACCACCACATAGATGACATCAAAACCACCGGATTTGGGATGGCTGGTAATGAAATCCATTGATAAAATCAGCCCAAATAAGGTTTGGAATTTTCAGCGGTTGGAGTAAGTCAGCTGGAGATAAAGTGGAATATTTGTGCTGTTGGCAAACTGCGCATTCACGGACATATTTCTGAATAACAGGTTTCATGCTTTGCCAGTAAAGGGTATCTGCTAGACGTCGATAAGTGCGGTAGAACCCAGAATGGCCAGCCTGGGGGGAGGAATGAAATTCTGCCAGGAGTTTAGGTATCCAGGATGATCCGGTAAATCGGGCCAAGTGGTAGAAACAGAGAACTGAGGTAGTTGTATTAATTGGGAAAAGATGAATTACAGCAGTTGAAGGAAAAAGAAACAGAGATGCAAACTCCCCTGCAGAGTTTCCGCCCCAAGCTAACAGTCGAGATTCCCCTGGTTCTGCTCCAGCGCCAAAAACGTCCCTCTTCCCTCTACCCATGTTCTCTTAAAGTAGTTTCACCAACCCCATTTTCCCACCTTCCCTCTGCCAACGTGGCCTAACAAACTGGCTACTTCCCACTTTCTCCCAACCCACGTGGAGGTAGAAGAATATTCTCCCATGACCTGCCCAAACGGCCTTAACGGCCTGCCTCTTCAGAATTTACAGTTATGCCCTTCCTGGAACAGACTTTCCAGTTTCCAGGAAGGTCACGGATCTTAACACCTTACATTTTAAATGCACAACGATGTTTGTTTTAATCATATGCTACAAAGGCAACATATATAAGTTATGATGAAAATTATACAGTACATGAACAGTGAGATCCAACGTCAACTCTACTCCCTTCCCTTAAGTCAGCCTGACTGTCTTTAGTTGGACCACGTTCCTGATTTTCCTGTCGACTAGCAGCCTTAGTGCATCTGATGCCTGCATTAAATGGAATTTAGAATATAAATTAATTTTAATTAGATATTGTGCATAAAAAATATATTTAGAGAAATTATCATAATAATATAAACATATTAAAATAAATGTAACAGATTCAGTATCGCTCGTATTAAGGATGCACCGTCCGAAGGAATGCTCTCAGTCATGCCCTAAAATAGAGTAGCCACTGCACTCCTTATCGCTACAAACAACTCATCCTGAGCTATCCATCGTGATTCCTGTTCATGTATTCTGTTCTTGAAGATCGCAATTCTTTTGTGATTCTAATTGATCGAGAATAGTAACATTACTTGGACATGCAGGAGGAGGCGTTGTAGTGATTGAAGATGAGATCCTCCCAAAGTCTCGTGAGGGGGAGGGTCCAGTACCCAACTCTCGCACACGACCGACCTGCTCTTTGCTAAAAAATTGGGCAATAACATGGCTGTGAGAGACTGATGATGACTGCGAGAGATTTGCTTTCCACGCCTCTTTAATTTTTTGTTGCAAATAGAACAAAATTTAACAAAATATAATCCTTGGAAAAAGTGAATTGTAATTAGATTTTTTATCCCAATGTTTGCAGCAGGTTCATTTACGTAATTCCCATTGGCTTTATTGTGCACATCGAACCTCAAGTTGGTTTGAACGACGTCATGACCAACTTCTTTATCCTATATTAAAGGAAAAACTTAATAATTATAAGAATTTAAGGACTTAAATGCCACAAAAGTATATTTAATAATAGCTAGGAGATTACTTTGTTTGATCTTGTCCTCAAAAAACTTTTGGAACCGTGTGTGAGATGACTTTATCTCCTCTTGATGAGTTTTTTTAGAAGATTCCTGAAAAAAGGTTAATATTAATAAAAATTGCATTATTTTTAATAAATTAATATTGTAGAATGGTACCAATTCTTACCTAAGGAGAGGTGGAGACATTCATTTATATATAGAGGAAAATAATTACAAGTAGGAAGAATCCGATGTGGGACTCAGAAATACACTTAACTCGGAAATACAATTAACCGGGTTTAAAACTCCCCCTCAGGCTAGAACAAGTATAGCTTGGAAGAAGAGTCCCACAAAAAAAAGAGACCAAAACAAGATTGCACACTCCCCCTCAAGCTGGGTTGGTGATGCCGTGGATGCCTAGCTTGGTGCAGAAAGAGTCCCCTGTCGAGCTTCCGGTAAGCCTTTGGTGAAGATGTCGACATGCTGATCAGCCGTCAGAATGTAGCTGAAGCTGATATGGTGGTGCTCGAGGTGATGACGGAGAAAGTGATAGTCAACTTCGATATGCTTCATGCGTTCATGATAGACTGGATTAGAAACAATCTTCGTGACTGCCTGATTATCACACCAAATATGAGCAGACTTTTGTGACGGGAAACCAATTTCATGAATAAGACGAAGAAGCCAAATAATTTCAGTAGTAACCGTGGTCATCGCATGGTATTCAGATTCAGCACTGGATTTGGAGATGAAGGTCCGTTTCTTGCTTCGCCATTAGATTAAGTTACCAGCCAGGAAAACGTCAAACCTAGAAGTAGACTTCCGGGTAGCCAAGTAACCAACGTAGTCAGCATCACAACAAACCTCAATATTCAGATGATCGTGATGTGAATACCGAAGACTACGGATAGAATCTTTCTTAATGTACTTGACAATGCCAAGGACTGCATCTCATTGGGATTTTGTCGGATGTTCTATGAATTGACTAACCTTGCTGACAGTGCAGGCAATATCCGGACGGGTCATGGTAAGATAATTGTGTTTGCCCACAAGGCGACGATACCTCTTTGGGTGAAAATATAGGTCTGTGACATCATGTAGAGACCGTTCTTCGGGTTCAAGAGGAGTGTCAACGACAGTTGTTTGAGACAAACCAACATCCTGCAAGATATCCAATGCATATTTCTGTTGGAAAAAAAGATGTTGTTTGGAGAACAAAAAACTTAAATGCCAAGAATGTATGTCAGATGACCCAGATCTTTGGTTTGAAATTGTTGCTGAAGATACAACTTGAGATGGGCAATGCCATATGAGTCGCTACCAGTAATAATCATCAACATGTACAACCAATAGGATGCAGCTAGAGGAAGTGTTGCGGTAGAAAATAGTGTGTTCTTTCATACTCTGAGATAAACCAAATGTAGTGATGACAATGCAGAATATGCCAAACCATGCACGGGGAGACTGTTTGAGCCCATAAAGAGAGCGATGAATTCGACGGACATGAGACCCGACTCCTGAGGCAACAAAGCCAGGAGGTTTTTGCAGATATACTTCTTCAAGAAAGCCATATAGGAATACATTCTTGACATCTAGTTGATGAAGAGGTCAATGATGAGCAGTGACAAGAGAGATGAATAATCGGACAGATGCCATCTTCGCAACCAGAGAGAATGTATCGAAATATTCAACTCCATATGTCTGGGCGAAGCCTTTTGCCACAAGTCGGGCCTTAAGGCGATGAAGGGTGCCATCTGCATTGAGGCGGACCCTATAAATCCATTTGTTGCCGACCGCCTGTTTACCTGCCGGAAGAGGGACCAGATCCCAGGTTTGATTGTTGTCCAAAGCCTGTAATTCATCCCACATTGTGTGAAACCACCCAGGGTGAGATTTGGCTTCAGTAACCGTACGAGGAACAAATATCGTCTTCAGAGTAGAGTGGCTGCTGTATGAAGTTGTGTAAAGAGGATTATTCTGGTAAGAGTGATTACCTTTCCGCAATGCAATCGACAAGTCGTCTGTTCCCGAAGCAAGAGCGTTGGACGAAGCTGGGGAGATGGTGTCCTCGGTTTGGACGGGGGACACGTTCGATGGTCGACGAGAGTAGACAGAGCCAAAACGGTGATAAACAGAGTGGGACAACTGAGGCAGCGATGGGTGGATGGTGAGAGGAAGACAACCATCGATAGTGCTATCTGGGTGGGAAGTGGGTGGAGAGAATGAAGAGTTCTCAATAAAAGAGACATCAACAAAGATGATATAACGCTGCAAGTTTGGAGAGAAACAACAGTATCCGTGCTGAGTGCGAGAGTAGTCCAGGAAGATGCAGCAAAGAGATTTTGAAGAAAATTTAGAAAGGTTGAAACGAGTGTCACGTATATAATAAAGACACCCAAACACACAAAGTGGAAGAGGGCGAGGAGGGAGAAAGAAGAACAGAGACCGAAAAAGAGTCTCCCCCCTGAAGGCTAGAAGAAGGAAGACTATTTATAAGGCAGGTAGTAGTAAGAATGACATCCCTAAAAAATGAAGAGGTACTTGTATGTGAAATAAGAGGGCACAGACAGTCTCCAAAATATGATGATGTTCATGCTCGACCACTCCATTCTGGTGAGGTGTATCAGACCAGTATGTTTGATGAAGGATGCCGTGATCCTTGAGAAACTGCTGAAGGGAAACGGATTAAATATTCTCATCCATTGTCCGAGTGGAGACATTTAATTGGTGTGGAGAACTGAATGTGAATTTCATGGTAAAATGTCTGGAAAGTAGCAAACACCTCAAAATGATTCCGAAGAAGATAAAGCCATGTCATATGAGAAAAGTCATTAATAAAGGATACATAATATCAGTACCCTAACTGACTTTTGACCGCGCAGGATGATCATTAGGCCTATCCACGAGAGTCCAGACATCATTTTGAGTGAATTGATTTAATTCCTCTTGCATGGCAAGGACCCAATTTTCATCGTTAAAGACATCGTTAACATTTTGGGGTTCTAAACAAAGACAAGATGTTCAACCTCATTTAGGACCGATCTTCTAGAACAAGTTTCTGCTTGCAAATCTCCGATGATATTTTCATGGGGATGGTCTTTAGATTTTTTAAAAGCTTTAGGTAAAGAATTTGAAGGTGATTCTTATTCAACTTCATCTTTAGTTTGAAAAGGTTCATTTAGAACATCATTTTCAAAAACATTTTGAGAAAGAGATTTTGGAAAATTCTCATAAAAAACATGGATTGATTCTTCCAATGTTTTTTGTCCTTTTGTTAAAGACTCAATATGCCTTTCTTGAGTTGGAGTACCCAAGAACGATACATTTATCACATTTTGAATCAAATTTTCCAAGATTGTCTTTGGTGTTGAGAATTGTTGAATGAAAACCCATACCTCACACCAAGGTAGAGTGCTTTATTTATAGATGAGAAAAGGAGTATAATAATCTCTGCAGTCACATATGCCATGACGCGATACTCCAACTCTGCACTTGATCAAGAGATAACCGTCTGCTTCTTGCTTTGCCATTAAATCAAATTTTCTCTTATAAAAACCGCAAAACCAAACATAGATTTCCTAGAAGAGAGACATCCTGCACAATCTGCATCACAAAATGCCTCAATATCTGTATGCCAATGATCCGAATATAGAAGACCTAAACCTTGTTTCTTTTTCACATATCTAACAATATGAAGAACAACCTCCCACTGCGTTTTTGTTGAAGATTCCATAAACTGACTCACTTTGCTAACCGCACAAGCTATATTAGGTCGAGTCATCGTCAAATAGTTGGGCTTCCTAACAAACCATCTATATCTGTCGGGTGAAGAAAACATCTGTATGAAGTGACTTTTCTCCAGGTTTAAGGAGTGAGTTAGCCGAATCATCTCGAGTCATGCCAGTCTCCTGCAGTAGATTGAGAACATATTTTCTCTGAGATAGAAAAATTTCTTTGTCACATATGGAGACTTCAATTTCCAAGAAATATCATAGTGGCCCCAAATCTTTTGTGTAAAAACTTTGATGAGGAAAAGACTTGAGTCGACCAATGCTAGTAACATCACTCTCAGTAATAACAATCTCATCCACACAGACCACCAAAAGAGTGCTTTCTATTGCAGATTGATGATAGAAAATAGAAGAATCCTTTTTGCTTTGGCACATGCCAAAGCTAAGTATAACGGTGCAAAAATGGTTGAACCAAACACGTGGTGACTGCTTGAGTCCATATAGCGATCGATGAAAATGACAAACCTTGGAGGACTCCTCCTGTGCAACAAACCCGGGTGGTTGCTCCACATAAATTTCTTTATTAAGAAAACCATGAAGAAAAGTATTTTTAACATCTAACTGATGGAGAGACCAGTGATAGGAGGCAGCAAGAGAGATAAGTTGGCGAACCGATGTCATCTTTGCCATGGGAGAAAATGTGTCAAAATAGTCAACTCCATATGTGTGCTCATAACCTTTGGCAACAAGGCGAGCCTTGAGACAATTAAGAGAGCCATCGGAGTTGACGCGCACTGTATAGATCCATTTGCAACCGACCACCTGCTTACCCGAAGGAAGAGGGACAAGATCCCAAGTATGGTTGGCGTACAGAGCCTGTAGTTCATCCCGCATAGCCTGTAAGCAGTCGGGATGAGATTTAGCCTCGACAACAGTGTGCAGTTGAGTGAGTAGCTGGTGTCTCAATAACTCGTGAGGTAGTCGCAGATAATCCCTGATAAGACCAACAAGAGTGAACATTTGCGAAGTGCAATTGGCAACTTCGGTGATGGAGGATCAGAAGCAGGTGAGTCGTCAGGTGTGGTAGCAACATGAGGCGTCAGAGTGATAGGTGTGTTAGGTCGACAAGTATATACCTGGCCAAATTATGAACCAACAACATCACTAGGAAGAGATGAGGGTGGTGGTGTATCGAGAGAATATGACAAAATAACTTCGGAATCAGGAACAACAAATGGTGGTGGGAAAACGAGAACAGAAAGAACTGAAGATTCGACAAAGGAAACATCAACCGAGACAATATAACGACGCAAATATGGAGAGAAGCATCGATGTCCGCGCTGGGTGCAGGAATAACCAAGAAAGATTCAGTTGAGAGTACGCACATCAAACTTGGTAATGGAGGGACGGATATCTCAAACATAACACGCACATCAAACTTGGTAATGGAGGGACAGATATCTCAAACATAACACGCACATCCAAAAATGCGTAGGAGTAAGGAATAAGGTGATGTCGTTAGAAATAAAGAATGGAAGTGTCTCCCCCTGAAGAACAGATGAGGGAAGTCTGTTGATAAGATAGGTGACTGTGAGAATGACATCGCCCCAAAAAAACAGTTGTAACCTTCTTCTGAAATAAAAGTGCACAAACAACTTCTAACAGATGATGGTCCTTTCGTTCAGCAACACCGTTTTGTTGAGGTGTATCTGGATAAGAAGTCTGATGGCGGTGGGGCGCGACAGTGCATTTTGGGGCGTCACATATGGAGAAGCGAATGGGCTGAGGGGGGTTGTGGCAGAGGGAGGGGCCAACTGGAGAGATCGCACTGGGAGAGGCGACACGGAAGGGGCCATCGCGCAGGACGATTGTCGCGTTGGAGGTCGTCCCGTAGTGAGGGGTAGCATGCAAAGGGGGGCATCACACATGAGTTTAGGACACATAGGGACCAGTCCCGCAGGGAGGGGGCGCATGCAAAGGGGGCGCGCGCAAAGGGGGCATCGCACAGGGAGGGCCGACTCTTTAAACCTCCTTTGATGCCATGTTGAATGGAAACTTGTACCTCATATCGATGTAGGGAGCTTTTTTTATAGATGAAAAAAGAAGTACAATAGACAACCCATACCGATCTGGGACATGAATATTAAAAATATATAACACTCTTAACAAGAACAAAACATTTGCAACAAAAAACTTTAAAAAAAGCCCATTATAGGTTTTTTTATTTTTCCAAAGTTCATAAGGGGACCTTTTAAAGGAGTTCGAGTGATTTCTTGGATGATTCGATTTCACCTCTCTACTACCCCGTTTTGTTGAGGGGTTGGAGGAGCAGAAAGATAATGATTATAGGCTTGAGAATAACATAAATCATCAAATTCCTTGTTGTCGAATTCTCCGCCATGATCAATTCGAATAAAAATAATTTTAAAACCTTTTTCATTTTCAACTTTTTTAGACAACTTGATGGTGGCTTTGCATTCACTTTTATGAGATAACAAATAAGCCCAATTGAATCTTGTAAAGTCACCACCAATAACAAAAGTATAGGATTTATCTCTTGAACTTTCAATTTGAGAAGGTTTGAAAAAATCAAGACGAATCAATTTGAGAGCTTTAGAAGAAGAAATTTCTTTTTTAGATTTAAAAGAAGATTTGTGTTGCTTACCATATTGGCATGCTTCACAAATCATGTCATCTTTGAAATGCAGTTTGGGTAAATCTCATATTAGTTGATATCAGTTGAGTTTGATGAGTGAGTGTATGCTACAGTGACCGATGCGTTTATGCTAAAGCCATGATTCACTAACTTGCGCACTCAAACATTTGACGTTTTGGCTAGTGAAAGATTTTAAATTGATTGTATAAACATTTTGAAAACGAGACGCGATAAATAAAAGTTTTCCTTTGAGTTAAAAACTTTGCAAAAGTCATTTTCAAAAGAGATTTTAAAACTGCTATCACACAATTGACTAATGCTCATCAAATTGTGTTTCAAGTTTTTGACACATAAAACATTTTTGATACGAGTTTAGTTAGAAAACTGATGGTACCTTCACCGATTATCTTACCCCTAGAGTTATCACCGAAGGTGACGTGACCTCCTAATTTATTGATTTGATTGAATTCAGAGAGGTCTCCACACATGCGTTTTGAGCAACCACTATCTAGGTACCATGGTGCTTCTTATGCTTTGCACTATCTAGGTACCATAGTGCTTATTATGCTTTTCTCTCAAGACACTTCCTATAAAATCAAATGACTAAAGGTTTTGGTACCTAAACGAATTTGAGTCTGCTAATGTTAGCCAATAAAGATTTAGGAATCCAGATTTGTTTAGCATGAGATTTTCTTGAGGAAATATTGAATGAAAGATGGATTGATTTTGGTTTTCCATATCGTGCGTTCTTGCAATCACATTCATGAATCAAATGTACAATTCTTTTACAATAATTACAAAACTTTTATTGCGAGCAGCCTTTAGCAAAAGTGGTTTTTGATGGATTTCTTGAGGTGCTTGCATGATTTGAGAAACGAAGACTAGCCCGTTCTTTTCCATATTTTTTAGTCCAAAATTTTATTAAGAGTATTTTCACCTTGAGTGAATTTGGAAAGAGAACTTTTGAGGTCTTTGATTGTGGATTCAAGCTTATTGACATCCGGTTGATTCGTAACTTTCATGGATAATTCTTCCTTTTCTTTGAAGAGTTCTTTCTCTATTTGAAGTTGTTCTTTTTCATTAAGTACTTGTTTGTATTGATTGTCAAGTTCTATGTATAATGAAGAAAGATTATGAAAACCATTTTTGAGTTGATCGCGGGCGTATTTTAGGTCTTCGTGATTAAAGTGACTTGAGGAGCAAGAGGAAAAAGGGGAAGAATTAGGAGAAGAAAAGGAAGAGGAAATGGGAAGAGGGGTACTAACCTCGATGTCTTCATCAACATGTGCCATAAGGCACTTAGGACTCAAGTCACTTGAAGAGGTTGAGGGAGTTGAGTCCACGGAGTCATCACTTAACACTCTAGGTTGCAACTTTGAAAGCCTTCTGTTACAGACAGAGGAATTACTACTTCGTATTTAGAATAGTAGGTGCAGATATTACAGGTGGGAGGAAGAAGGCAGGAGAGACACCTCGTGAGAGCAGTGTTGCTCCTCACCCAAGCTATAATGGCCGATTCCCAAGCCTAAGGCCGAACTGCCGTAACAACCTAACAAACAATATACCCCCTGTCCCCTTACTCCCCCCCACGACTTATATAACAATTCTCCACCCCCACATGTGGGTCTAAAACCTTATCCCCTAACCAATTAACATACTCACTCTAAGAAGACCCTTTTACCCCTTATTGTTGGGTGCAAACCCAAGTCCCACATCGGATTCCGCAAAGGATGGTGGCTAACATACAAAGTTTGGATGAACGATTCCTCCTATCACCCAATGCGTTTTAGGATGAAACCCGAGAAAGACTTATGTGTTGGGCCTAGAAATCCTAGGGTTGGAGGAAAATGATCTCGACAAGTGGTATCAGAGGCATGGTGCAACTCAGGTGTGATGTAGGGTGGAGTATTCCCCAAAATCAGTTTGACAACGATAACAATGGCTCATTTGAAGCATGTGGATCCATGGCACCTTGTGCCGAAAGTCTTTCTGATAACAGTGGTCGACGGTGAGTCCCGATGATGAGAAAACAACGGTGCAAGATGGTTGGATATGGTGGATTATCGTTGAAGAGGAGACTCAATAGTGTGGCCTTTGGTTTGATGAGAGGATTGTTGGGTGCAAACCCAAGTCTCACATCAGATTCCGCCAAGGATGGTGGCTAACATATAAGTTTGGATTAACAATTCCTCTTATCACCCAATGAGTTTTATGATGGAACCCTAGAAGGGTCTATGTGTTGGGCTTGAAAAACCTAGGGTTGGAGGAAAATGATCCCGACACTTATTAGTCACCATGCCCATACTTGGTTTTTATCACTGACCACCCCTTGAAATCAACCTTGTCCTCAAGGCTAAATGTGAGGAACTGGTTCCTCGTCGCGGGGTGCCTCTAGGCCCCACTCTGCTGCCCCTTCCTCATTTTCAGCATCTTTCTCTCCCAGTATCAGCACCCTTAAGTGTGGATCGGGACACCTGTGCATTAGCCTGTAGAGCTGACCACATCATAAACAAAGGTCCTTGTGGTTTCGATCCTCCCACTCCTGGGTGGTCAAGTGTCGAACACCTTGCTCGTCAGAGGTGGTGTGAGTAGGAGGCTCGCGGTGAGCTCCACTCCCAGTGGCCTCTCTGTGTTTGGCAGGTGGGAGAAAAGTCTTATCTGGTTGGTGCGGCCCCAAGCAGATTGGAGGATGTCACGGTTCAGACTTGCAGACCTTGGTGAATTTGCTGGACCCTCTGCCGTGGAATTGAGAACTCTCGCCTCTCGTGATAGCGAGCTCCACATTTTGACTAAGCGCATGACTTGCAATCGGGTCGGTGGGTCGTGAATGCGAACTCAACTTCCAATGTCTTCGCTCAGGCCATACAGGAAATAATCAACACATTGGGGCTCAGGTTGGCAGGGTAGTAAGGACGCCAGGTACCCGAACTGCTCAATATATTCTTGGACGGGTCCTTGCTGCTAGAGGGCTGCAAACTCTTCATAGGGGTTTTGAATTTCCAAGTCGTTGTAATGTTCAATTAGTTCCTCTTTGAACATTGCCCACGTTAAAGTCGAGTGTACCTCGATCAGAATTGTAAACCAGTTAATAGCGATATCCTCCATATGTAACTGAGCCAGGACGATTTTCTCCGCTTCTTTGGTCTGGTGAATACGAAAATACATCTCAATGCGCACGATCCAACCCCATTTGATCTGTGCCAGTGAAAACCGGGAGCTCTACTCGCCGAGCAGGAGACTGCTACCCTGAGCCAGTGTGGAAAGTGAGTGCAGCTGCACCAACCTTCCGGTCGAGCTTAGGGGGTTTGTCTGACTACTATGTGCATGAGGAAGAGTCCTCCGTCTTCAGTGATGGACGCGCCTCGTCCGGCTGCGGGGTATTGTCCAGGCAGCAGACCAAGTCGGAGACTGTCTTGGTGAGTTTAACAATGTCGTGCACCTGAGACTGTCGGAAGGCAACCTGCTCTTGTCCCCAGGTTTTTAATAAAGCATCGTGTCGACCTAGCCACTGATCAACCTCTTCCTGGCGAGTTTGCTTCCGAGTCTCCATCATGCCGACAACATTTTAGTGACTTTGGTGCTATGGAACAACAGTGCGGGAGTGTGATGCCGTCATGTGCGTTTGACACTGTGCACGTCCAGCCTAGCCAACAGAAAAATTGGGCACACATAATTTTTTTCAGCAGTACGCAGCTGGTGGTTCGGGATGCAGTGCTAGAAAAGAGGCGGGGCAGTGGCCTGTCCGAGTGTGCCGTCTCAAAACATGAGATGACGTAGGGTGTCTCCTCCGGGCGATGTCCCGTCGGGCGCGACTTGTCCGAGCGAGCTGAGAAACTAGCGATGCACGCCTCCTTAAGCGGTGATTCTTTAGTACGCACCTAACGCTGAAGACAAGCCAGTCGTGGGCGTTTCGGTTGAGCGATTCCGGTTGGACGCCTCGTTGTGCGGGACGTGAACCGTTTGAGGAAGAACTGCTGTGCGCCTCAAAAGAAGTGGTGGAGAATAGTCGCAGTCCGTGCAAGGAGGAGCGAGGAAGAGCGTAGCGTCCTCCAAGCGTGAAACAACTAACAGTGCGTGCGTCCGCTCGAGAGAGAAGAGGAGCCGCCGCCAACAAGTCAGACCAAATGTTAGAGACAGAGGAACGACTACTTTGTATTTAGAATAATAGGTGCAAAAATTACGGGTGGTAGGAAGAAGAAGGCAAGAGAGAGACCTCGAGAGAGCAGTGTTGCTCCTCGCCCAAGCCGCAATGGTCGATTCCCAAGCCCGAGGCCGAACTGTCTTAATAGCCTAACAAACAATATACCCCCTATCCCCTTACTCACCCCCTATGACTTATATAACAATTCCCTAGCTCCACATGCGGGTCCAAAACCTCCCCCTCTAACAAATTAAGAGACTGACTCACCCTAAAAAGGCCCCTTTACCCCTTATTACTCTCCACGCTCAGACTTGGTTTCTATCACCTTCTTACCTTGTTTCTTCTCTTGAACCTTCTTTTTGTAGACGAGACATTCCAGCTTGATGTGATCTTTTTTCTAGCATTCGTAACATGTCACTTCTGGTTCCGTTTTTTGATTCTCTTTCTTTGATCGGTTGATTTTTTTCTTCTTGAAGTATTTGTTCATATTCCTGGCGAGTTGTGCAAAGTCTCGAACTTCACCTTCGGATGAATCATCTTTACTAGCTTTGAAGGCTATTGTCTTCATTACATCTTTGGCTTCATCGGCCTCCTTCTCAGCTTGTCGCTTCATTGTAATTTCGTACGTCATTAGGGATCTGACGAGTTCTTCGACCGTCATTTTCTTCACATCCTTAGCTTCTTGTATGACAGTGACTTTGGGTGCCCAAATGCTTGGAAGGACCCAAAGTATCTTTTTCACTAAGATTTTTGTAGACAAATCATCACCAAAAGACTTTCGACCATTGCAAATGTCAGTGAAGCGTGTAAACATATTAGTAATGGATTCATTTGGATGCATAAAAAAGCTTTCAAAATCTTGCTTAAACATATCCAATCTAGTGTCTTTAACTTTATTTGTGCTTTCGTGTCTGACTTCTAGCAATTTACATATTTCATGGGTGGTTTTGTAAGTAGATATGTGATTAAATTAATTTTGGTCAAACCCGCAATGAAGAGCGTTTATCACTTTTCCATTAAGTTCAAAAGAAGTAATATCTTGAGGAGTCTATTTATCTTCTGGTTCTTTTAGTAGGAATATATTCATGTATCACCATTTTACAGAAAGGATAACTAATAATATTAAGAAAGTTTGACATGCAATTTTTCCAATAAGAGTAATTTGTACCATCAAAGAAGAGAGCATGAGTATAAGAGGTATATGTCATCATAAAAAGAATGAATTTTGAAATCGGTTAAGACTAAAAAGAAATTAAAACACAATTTCGAAGACAAAAGTTTTTTTTAACGAAAACACAAAGAACTCTTTGATACCAATTGTTGGTTGAAGTAGATGACAAACGGGAGTGGTGAATTTCCCTTTTAAAATTTTAAAGTAAATGTAAAAGGTAAATTCAAAATTAAACGTTTTTGAAACGATAAAGCGATTAATTGATAAATTCGATACAGATTAATAAAGCAAGTAAGCACAACGGAAAGCAAATGTATCGAACTTCTGTAATTATGCGTATCGATGTTGAATGATACAATGCATAAAATAAATGAGAGCAAACACAATTTGACAAGGAGTTCGACAATAGCTCGACGTGAGCTCCTACGTCTCCACCCCTCGAGTTGAGAGGTTTATGTTATTACCCTTTGATCTTGTCAGTGATAAAAAAACCCGTCTCTCACAATTATGGTTTGTGAGCACCCTTTTGAGCTTTGCTGGTAGTCAAGGAACCCGTTCCTCACTTTTGCGGTAGTGAGAACCTGTTTGAAAAAGGTGATGAGAAGTAGAAAATTTTCTTGGTGCAAACTCTTTACAACTCTGCTCTTGTATGAATGAATACAATTGGGATGTGTTAAACCCTCTTTTTATTATTATTATGGGTATTTCCGAGTCCCACATCGGAATACTCCTTTGTAAATTCCGCCTTCTCATTCTATAAAAGAAGGGCCCCACCTCACCTTGAAGGTAAGGGGGTTTACCTCTTCTGGTGTTGTTTTTCAGGAGCAGACAACGAACCGGGAACTTGGTAGAGGCCGACTTCGAGACAAGGTCTACATGTTCGATGGACCGGCACCCATCGCTTGCTCGTTTACCTCTTCTCGAGCATTGGATCTTCATTCCCGGTTGGGACGCCCGCCGACATCCACCATTCATCAGCTTTTTCCAGAATTTAGTCGGAGTCTTTCTTTTCATTGTGAGTCATGTACTTTTGCAAAACATCATCGCACTACATACATTCCTCGGGTGGATACACGAGCCTCAAACCCTTTTGATCTGGTTCATTCAGATGTTTGGGGTCCTTGTACCATTTCGAGTCATTTGGGATATAAATACTATATATCTTTCATCGATGATTATTCGCGAATGACTTGGCTTTACCTCCTTCGAGAACGCTCCGAAGTGTTTTCCACCTTCCAAACCTTTTACAATGAAATTCAGACCCAATTTTCCACATCTGTCAAATGTCTCCGCTCGGACAATGGGCGTGAGTATCTCTTCACTTCCTTTCGGCAGTTTCTCCAGACGAAAGACATCCTTCATCAGACCTCCTGTCCTGATACACCCCAACAGAATGGCGTGGCCGAGCGGAAACACAGACATATTATGGAGACTGCTCGTGCCCTCCTCTTTCACCGACAGGTGCCTCTGCATTTTTGGGGTGATGCCATTCTCACCGCCACCTACCTGATAAACCGTCTTCCTTTTTCTATCCTTCAGGGGGAGACTCCTTTTCGGACTCTGTTCTACTCCCTACCTCTTCACTCCCTTCCCATTCGCGTGTTTGACTGCCTCTGTTACGTTCGCGACACACGTACAGGTCTCTCCAAACTCGCACCCAGATCTCTCTGTTGCATCTTTCTAGGCTACTCCCGCACTCAGTGCGGATATCGCTGTTTCTCCCCCGACCTACGGCGGTATGTCATCTCGGCCGACGTTGCTTTTGTTGAGAGTTCTCCGTTCTCCCTTCCTTCTCCTCATCCTGACCCTGCCATCGATGATTGTCTTCCTCTCCTCATCCACCCTCCACCGGTGTCAACTCCTGTTGACACCCATTTTGGTCAGGTCTATTCCCGACGTCCATCGACTGTATCCCTCGACCCGACCAATGACACCGATGCTCCCGCTTCGTCTGATGCTACTGCTCCGCCACTTGGGGACTTGCCCATTGCCCTACGGAAAGGTAATCGCTCATGCCAGAATACTCCTCTATTTGTATCTTCATACAGGGGTCTGTCCGCTCTGGAGACAGTTTCTATACCTCGCACAGTTGGTGATGCCAAATCTCACCCCGGGTGGCTAGCTGCAATGCGGGATGAATTGCAGGCTCTGGAGGAAAACCATACTTGGGATCTTGTACCCCTTCCAGCAGGCAAACAGGCAGTGGGCAGCAAATGGATTTACACCATCAGGCTGAATCCCGATGGCACTCTCCATCATCTCAAAGCCCGCCTTGTGGCCAAAGGCTTCGCACAGACTTACGGTATTGACTACTTTGATACCTTCTCACCGGTTGCCAAGATGGCCTCTGTCCGATTGTTCATCTCTCTCGCTGCCCATCATCATTGGCCTCTTCATCAATTGGATGTCAAGAATGCCTTCCTCCATGACTTCCTTGAGGAAGAAGTTTATCTGCAGCAACCCCCCGGATTTTGTGCCTCCGACAATGAATCTCAAGTCTGCCGTCTACGCCGCTCTCTCTACGGCCTCAAGCAGTCTCCCCGTGCTTGGTTCGGCCGCTTTAGCACGGTCGTCACCGACTTTGGGCTTTCTCGCAGTATGAAGGATCACACTGTCTTCTACCGGACGACCACCCATGTCTGCATCTTATTGGTCGTATATGTGGATGATATCATCATCACCGGCAGCGACTCTGTGGGTATCACCCATCTCAAGGCCCATCTTCACCAACACTTCCACACTAAGGATCTCGGTCCTCTCACATACTTCCTCGGCATCGAGGTTTCCTATTCTTCGGACACCACCTCACTATGCCAACGGAAGTATGCATTAGATATATTGCAGGATGCTGGGCTGACTCAGGCCACTGCGGTTGACACTCCTCTCAAGCCCGGGGAACGGTCTCTTTATGCCTCCTCGGCACTGTATCCCCATCCCGAGCGGTACCGTCGATTGGTGGGCAAACTCAATTATCTCACCATGACTCGACCCGGCATTTCCTGTACGGTTGCCAAGGTGAGTCAATTTATGGAGCATCCGACCACCTCTCATTGGGATGCTGTCATCCGCATCGCCAAGTACATCAAGCGAGATCCTGCCCGTGGTCTTCGCTACTCCCAGCATCCTCATCAGCATATTGAGGCCTTTTGCGATGGTGATTATGCTGGTTGCCTTGCCACTCGGAAATCTACCTCTGGGTTTGCCATATTCTTGGCAGGCAACCTCATTTCTTGGCGCAGCAAGAAACAGACGGTCGTCTCTCGATCCAGTGCCGAGTTTGAGTACCGTGCCATGACCACCGTCACTACAGAGATCCTTTGGCTTCGGCAACTTCTCCAGGAGCTTGACTTTCCTCAGTAGACTTCTGCTCAAATATGGTGTGATAATCAGGCCGCCACTAAAATTGCTTCGAATCCCGTCTTCCATGAACGCACGAAGCATATTGAGGTGGACTGTCACTTTCTTCGCCACCACCTGGAGCATAATCATGTCAACTTTAGCCATATTCCGACGGCAGACCAGCTTGCTGACATCTTCACCAAAGGCCTCCCCGGTGCTCGCCTCACCTCGCTCAGTTCCAAGTTGGGGATCCACAGCATCTGACGCCCAGCTTGAGGGGGAGTGTGTCTTGGTCTTGAATGATGTCATCTTTATTTTTTGTGGGACTCGTTGTCCAAGCTGGGCATGTCCAGCTTGAGGGGGAGTGTTAAACCCTCTTTTTATTATTATTATGGGTATTTCCGAGTCCCACATCGGAATACTCCTTTGTACATTCCGCCTTCTCATTCTATAAAAGAAGGGCCCCACCTCACCTTGAAGGTAAGGGGGTTTTCCCATTCTACAGGATGCGAGATTGAGAGAAAGGTTGAGAGACTTTGAAAGATTGAGAAGTGAAAATTGGCTCTTTGAGAGGTTTTTGAGATTGCTAGCGATTCAGCATTGATCTGATCGGAGAAGCGTTGATGGTAACCAGGTAATGTTCAAAGCTGCCCATGACCTACTTTTATAGGCTCCAAAAGGGCTGTGATGCTTTCGGAATTCATCGGGGGCATTGAAGCCGAAGAAGACCGCTTTAATGAAGTTTTTGACCATAATAAATATAGCCCCAAACTAGCAGACTCGATGCTACGAGATACCCAGTAGCCTCCACTAGGTAGCCGGTGAACCGCCTGGAACTCCCTGCGCACTGCTTTCTTCCACCGGCTGGCCGGTGGACTCCTGGAGGATTGTTGAGCTTCTGCCTTGATGGATGAGTCTTCTGCACTCCCGAGGATCTGCCTACATGGCATCGGCTAGCCTGTGCGGCCTGCACTTCTCCACCTTCAAGTGGGGCCACCCTTGCTTCCTTCTAAGGCCTTCTACGGATCTTCCAACTTGATTCCATGATCTTGAAGTATGAAAAGAGATATGTCCAAGCCTTCAACAAGACCATCAAGTTGCCTTTAAATTGACTTTAAGATCTCCATTAGGACCATTAATGACATGGAAAAATAAAGTGTCTGCAATTCACTCAAATGAAAACATTAAACACAAGAGAGTTTATGATCATGAAAACGCCATGAGAGAGAGAGGTACAACAAATAGAACATTTAAATTCGCATACTTACTGAAATTTAGCACATTACGGTGTAATGATATTCATCTTGGTGTAATGATATTCATCTTGGTGCAATATAACAAATCATGACGTAATGATATCATTTACGGTGCAATCCCCAGTCAAACTCAGATCCTAAAATCTCATATCAAATCACTTAAATTCTTCCTCAAAATCTCCTTCAAATCCACACATATCTTAAACACATTACCACATAATGTATTTTTTCACGGGGCAGTTTTTTGAGCTGCATTTTCTCTTGAAATCTTCAACAAATTATTGTGGCGTGAGAGAAAAATATTGCGGCGTTAAACATCGACTACAAATTCCAGTAACGACGCAAAAAATCTGCGGTCTAAGTATTGCAGGCGTAATTCGGAAAATTGCGGTGCGACTTCCAGCTTGCAATTAAAACCCATGCACCTATCTCACTTCCCCGAACCTGCACAAACCACGACCACGGACACCTGTGTATGAGTGAAGCTGTAATTTCCACATGAGATAACTTCCAAAATCTATGAACTAATCACGACGCAACCATAATGTATTGTGGCGTGATTCGTCTCATATGTGAAAATTTCAGTTGAAAAACCGTCAGAGAAAAAAATTAAGCTGCAACAATAAATATTGTGGCACAGTCTTCACGTAGCTCAACTCCTTTCTGTAAAGTCGGAGAAAAATACTTAATCAATTTCTTCATAAACAAATCACAGTGTAATGCATGTCTATTGCGTCCTGATTTTCGCCAACATGGAATTTTACTGATTTCCTTCAAGCACAAGTTTCCGCACCTTCTCCTTTCTTCTCTAGCATCCACAATATGTTCTAAACTTCACCATGAATCCTTCGAACCAGCTCATTCTCAACTTCCAACTTTGAGCCTCAATCTTCCTTTCTCCTTTGATCGTCATCCATGTGACAAACATATGATATATCAAACTTAATATCAATTACAAGTATGTCTCCTCAAGAATACCTCCAACATCTTCTTTAACCCCTTAACATGGAAGCCCCACCTGTTAGCACTCATGGTTCTATTCCTCAACCCGTGGTTTCTTGACCCTCTGCTATTTACTTATCAAAGGAGAAAGGGTAAAAAGGGGAATTCTGAGATCGTTGGTTGGTTTGGACGTGTGTCCCTAAGTAACAGGGAGTGACTTCTGGCTGGGGTATCTTGGAGAGCATTCTGTTGGAGGGCACACTGCTTGGAAGCAGACGCTGCGAGGAGGTGGCCTCTCCTCTGGTTTTGCCGGACTGTGTGGTAGTATCTAAGGGAGGTGTTGGAACCCATTTAAGTGTAAATGGGTGAGTCCCACATCGGACTTACCCGTCCTGTATATTTGTTTCCTAATCTATAAAAGGATGTCCTCACCTCACATTGAGGTAAGGGGAATTCACCCACTACATGGTATCAGAGGGATTTTTATCCCGCACCCTCCCTCCCTTGCGGATTCCCGGTGTTCTCCCGGCCCCGCCTCTCTCACTCCTGCCCTAGTCTTCCTGGCAGGCCCTCCCTCCCGGCGCACCTCTCCTCTCCGGCCCTCCCTCCCGGCGCCCCCCTCCCTCCCGGCTCGTCCCTCCCGCTACGCCTCCACCTCCCGGCGCGACGCGGTTCCCGGCTCCTCCCGCTGCTCCTCTGCGCATCCCGTCGGCCCGCCCCTCCTGTGCGCGCATCCCGTCGCCGCGACTCCCGGCTGCTTCCGACGGCCTCCCGCTACTCCCGGCGGCCTCCCGCTGCTCCCGACGCCATCACCCGCGCGCCCCGCCGGCGGCCTCCCGCTGCTCTCGGCGCCTCCCGGCTGCTCCCGACGGCCTCCCGCTGCTCCCGGCGGCCTCCCGCTGCTCCCGACGCCATCACCCGCTCGCTCCGCCGGAACGCCCTCGGCCGCTCTGCTCTGCGCGGCTTCCCGGCGCCTCCTGCTGCTCCAGCGCGACCCTCCTCTGCGCGCTCCCTCCCGGCGGCCTCCCGCTGCTCCCGGCGCCTCCCGCTGCTTCCCGGCGCCTCCCGCTGCTCCCCGCGCCTCCCTCTGCTCCCGCGGCCTCTCGCGGCTCCCGGCTCCCGGCGGCTTCTCCCGGCTCCCGGCTCCCCGGCTCCCGGCTCGCCCCGCCATCCCGGCGCACCTCCTCCCGGCGTCACGCCCTCGCTCCCAGCCCTCAGCGCCCCGCCCCGGCGTCTCGCCCTCGGCCTCGCCCCGGCGCTGCGCCCTCGCCCCCCCCCCCCCCAGCAGCTCCCTACCCGCTGCCCTCTCCCGGCGTTGCTCTCGGTTCGGCCTTCCGGCGCCCGGCGCGCCCAGGTCCAGCCCTGCTCTTGGCCCTGCGGCGCTCCTGCCCCAGCACCCGCGCCGCCCCTGCCCGGCCGCACCATCCTGAGCGCGACCCCCTGTCGCTGCTCCCTCCGGCCGCATCTCCGGGCCGCTTCCCTTCCACCGCCCGACTCCCGGCGAACGGGTCCAGCGCCCGCCCTCCATGGACGCGTCCTCCGTTCTTCCGTCCCTCATCACGGCCTCCTCCCGGCTTGTCGATGACCGGCTGGATGCCACTAATTTTTCCGTCTGGCGGAAGACGGTCTTGATGTCCCTCCGCGGCATGGGGCTTCATTCTCATCTTGAGAAACCCCCACCTGAACTCACTGATCCTAAGTTCGACTCTTGGCAGCTGGCGGACAGCAAAATATTCGCCCTACTGGTCAACTCCATGGACCGCTCCGTGAAGGATGTCACCCGGACTGCCAACACCGTCAAGGAGCTCTGGGATTCCTTGATTGTCATGTTCTCCGAGACCAATAACTTGGCCCGGGTCTCTGACGTTCTACAACGTCTCTCCCATATCCGCCAGCAGGATCGGACCTTCCCCACCTACTTCATGGAATGGAAGGGTCTCCGTGATGAACTACAGGAACTCTGGCCGATTCCTCAAACTCCGGCCGAAGCGCAGACTCAGCGGGACCAGCTCTGCCTATTCAACCTCCTGAATGGCCTCGCACCGGACTATGCCACGACGGCCACCGAGATGCTTGCCAGCCCGTCTACACTGGATATCCCGCAGGTCTATCATCGCCTGCAGAAGGCACATCGGGCCCTTGCACCACCCGTCCCCCTTCCTGATCACACTGCGCTCCTCGGACGTGGCGGTAGTCGTCCTCCCGGCCCTCGTGGGCGCGGCCGTGGGGACGGCCGACCTCGCCCCCTCTGCCAGCATTGCGGCAAGCTCGGTCATCTGGTGGACCGTTGCTGGGTCCTGCATGGTCGTCCTGAGTCGCACCCCCGCCGGGGCCAGACTGCGCTCCGTGATGCGCCCTCACCTGCTGCTCCTCTTCCCTCGTCATTGGATCTCTCCCTGGCTGAGCTCCAGCTGATTCACGATTACCGGTCCACCTCTATCGCGGGCTCTTCGTCGGCTTCTCTTGCCCATTCCGGTGGTCACACTGCCCTTGTCAGTCATCGTTCTCCGGCATGGATGCTTGACTCTGGTGCGTCCGACCACCTCACCGGGGATGCAGGTATGCTCTCCCACTACCGTCCCTATAGTGGATCCTCTGCCATCACTGTTGCTGATGGGTCCACTCTCCCCATAGCCGGCTTTGGCTCCTGTTCCCTCACCTCCTCCCTTCACCTCTCCTCGGTGGCTCATGTACCCCGGAGTCCTTTTAACCTGCTTTCCATCAGCAAACTGACCAAGGATCTCAATTGCACTGCTCTCTTTTCCTCGTCTTCTGTTTTGTTTCAGGAGCGGACGACGAACCGGGAACTTGGTAGAGGCCAGCTTCGGGATGGAGTGTACATGTTCGCTGGCCCGCCTTCCATCGCCTGCGCGTCTCTCCCTGCTCATGCCGTTGACCTCCATTCCCGGTTGGGCCACCCTTCCGCCTCTGCACTTCATCGACTCTACCCCGATATTAGTCCCCGTTTTTCCTTGTGAGTCGTGTCGTTTTGCGAAACATCATCGCACCTCCTATCCTCCTCGAGTTGACACACGGGCCGCCAAACCCTTTGATTTGGTTCATTCTGATGTATGGGGTCCCTGTGCTACCTCGAGTCAATCTGGGTATAAATATTACATTTCCTTCATTGATGATTATTCCCGGATGACATGGCTTTATCTTCTTCGGGATCGGACAGAGGTTTTCTCCACCTTCCAGACATTTTTTCATGAGATCCAAACACAGTTTTCTATCCCTGTCAAATGTCTTCGATCTGACAATGGGCGGGAGTACTTATCCACTCACTTTCAGCAGTTTCTCCGCGCCCACGGCATCATCCACCAGACCTCTTGTCCTGATACCCCTCAGCAGAATGGGGTGGCCGAGCGGAAACACCGGCATATTTTGGAAACCGCTCGTGCCCTCCTCTTCCACCGCCAGGTCCCTCTTCTCTTCTGGGGGGATGCCATCCTCACTGCTACTTTACCTTCTGAATCGTCTTCCCTCCTCCTTACTTCAGGGGGAGACTCCCTTTCATACCCTGTTCCCCTCTATTCCTCCTCACTCCCTTCCACTCCGCGTCTTCGGATGTCTATGTTATGTCCGGGACACTCGCCCCAATCTCTCCAAACTTTCTCCCAAATCTCTTCGCTGTATTTTTCTTGGATATTCCCGCACTCAGCGCGGGTACCGCTGCTTCTCTCCAGACCTCCGCCGGTATATCACCTCTGCCGACGTATCGTTTGTCGAGACTTCTTCGTTCACTCTCCCCTCTCCTTCTCCTTCTCCTGACACTACCATCGATGACTGCCTTCCGCTCTTCGTTCACCCACCTCTGATATCTCCCCCTCCCGGTCATCTCTTTGGCCAGACCTACTCCCGTCGTCCATCCGCTGTACCTCCCATCCCGGCCGAGGACCACCTTGTTCCTGCTTCGTCTGATGCTCCTGTCCCCGCTCCCGCGGACGAGCCGATTGCGCTTCGGAAAGGTACTCGCTCCTGTCAGACTACTCCTCTCTTTGTATCTTCCTACAGGGGTCTGTCAGCCTTGGAGACCGTGTCGCTTCCTCGGACAGTCGGTGAAGCAAAATCTCACCCCGGGTGGCTTGCCGCCATGAGGGATGAATTGCGGGCTCTGGATGACAACCATACATGGGATCTTGTTCCACTTCCGGTGGGCAAACAGGCGGTCGGTTGTAAATGGATTTTCACTATCCGTCTCAATCCCGATGGCTCTCTTTGCCGCCTCAAAGCCCGGCTTGTCGCCAAGGGATTTGCTCAGACGTATGACATCGACTACTTTGAGACCTTCTCTCCAGTCGCCAAGATGGCCTCGGTCCGCCTTTTCCTTTCTCTAGCTGCTCATCATCACTGGCCGCTTCATCAACTGGATGTTAAAAATGCTTTTCTCCATGACTTTCTTGATGAAGAAGTCTACCTCCAGCAGCCTCCTGGTTTTTCGGCCTCTGGTGCCGACTGCCATGTCTGCCGTCTCCGTCGCTCCCTCTACGGCCTCAAGCAGTCTCCTCGGGCTTGGTTTGGCCGCTTCAGCACGGTCGTCACAGCCTTTGGCCTCTCTCGCAGTATGAAGGATCACACCGTCTTCTTCCGTACGACGGCGCATGGCTGTATCTTGCTTGTGGTTTATGTGGATGACATCATCATCACAGGGAGCGACTCCAGAGGCATCGCCAGCCTTAAGGCGCATCTTCACCAGCACTTTCACACCAAGGATCTTGGTCCCCTCACTTACTTCCTTGGCATCGAGGTCTCCCGGACTGCGGACACTATTTCTCTCTGTCAGCGCAAGTATGCTCTTGATATCTTGCAGGATGCCGGGTTGAGCACCGCCACTGCCGTGGACACTCCCCTTGAGCCTGGGGAACGCTCCCTTCATTCCGACTCGAAACCCTTTCCTCATCCCGAGAGCTATCGCCGCCTGGTCGGTAAACTCAACTACCTCACCATGACACGTCCTGACATTGCCTGTGCTGTTGGCAAAGTCAGCCAGTTCATGGAACATCCCACCCGCTCTCAGTGGGATGCTGTCCTTCGCATTGCCAAATACATCAAGAAAGACCCTGCCCGTGGCCTTCAGTACTCCCATCATGCTCACATGGATGTTGAGGCCTTCTGTGATGCGGACTATGCCGGCTGCCTCGCTACCCGCAAGTCTACTTCGGGTTTCGCCGTGTTCTTTGCCGGCAATCTCATCTCTTGGCGCAGCAAGAAGCAGACTGTCGTCTCCCGGTCGAGTGCCGAGGCCGAGTATCGGGCCATGGCCACCGTCACTACTGAGATCCTCTGGCTTCGTCATCTCCTCCATGAGCTCGGTTTCCCCGCATCGACTCCTGCTCATATCTGGTGTGACAATCAGGCCGCCACGAAGATTGCATCGAATCCCGTCTTCCATGAACGGACGAAGCATATCGAGGTGGACTGTCACTTTCTCCGCCACCATCTGGAGCAGCACCATATCGGCTTCGGCCATATCCCGACGGCCGATCAGCTTGCCGATCTCTTCACCAAGGGTCTTCCCGGAGCTCGCCTTGAGTCTCTCACTACCCAGCTGGGTATTCACAGCCTCCCTGACCCAGCTTGAGGGGGAGTCTGAGATGGTCCTGTGTCTTTGTTGTCTTTTTCTATTTGTGGGACTCTATCCAATCTGGGCATGTCCAGCTTGAGGGGGAGTGTTGGAACCCATTTAAGTGTAAATGGGTGAGTCCCACATCGGACTTACCCGTCCTGTATATTTGTTTCCTAATCTATAAAAGGATGTCCTCACCTCACATTGAGGTAAGGGGAATTCACCCACTACAGGAGGTGGTCTCTTCCTTGTTTTCTCCTGCTGTAGTCTCTCACTTACCTTTTTCCAAGTTGCTTAAAACTGTAAATCGTTTAGCGAATACGAATTGCACTTCTGTTTTTTTCCTTTGATATTTTGTGTCTGTCGATCGTTAATATCAATTACAAGCATGTCTCCTCAAAAATACCTCCAACATCTTCTTTGACCTTAACATGGAAGCCCCACCTGTTAGCATTCAAGGTTCTATTCCTCAACCCGCGGTTTCTTGAGCCCCTTTGCTATTTACTTATCAAAGGAGAAAGAGTAAAAAGGGGAATTCTGAGATTGTTAATTAGTTGGTTTGGATGTGAGTCCTTTTAAATAACAGGGAGTGGCTTCTGGCGGGGGGGGGGGGGGTATCTTGGAGAGCATTATTGGAGGGTGCACTGCTTGGGAGCAGACGCTGCGAGGAGGTGGTCTCTCCTCAGGTTTCTCAGGACTGTGTGGTAGCAGCTAAGCGAGGTGGTCTTTTCCTTGTTTCCTCCTGCTGTAGTCTCTCACTTACCTTTTTCCAAGTTGTTGTGTAAAACTGTAATTCCTTTAGCGAATACGAATTGCACTTCTGTTTTGTTCCTTTGACATTTTGTGTCTGTCGATCGTGAATCCTAACACCACCCAATGCTGTCTCATGTATGACGCAAGAACTCCATTGACCTGCTTCCATAGATGCTCCTCACTTCATTTCATCTGCCGATGATCTCCTTCAAGTTCCTTCTCCCATAACAAACACATTAATCTTCTCGGTGTATATCAAATCTAGCATGCTTGAACAGCAGCACAACAAAGCCTTAAACCCAATTAAACAGGGTCGGCTATAGGACAACAAATCTAGCATGCTTGGCAACAAATCCAACATGTCATGCATGGACTTTATCTTCATGACATGCATGGGCACATCAACAAGAAGATCTGACCACACAAAATCAACAAATCTAAAGTTCCTACAAATTACTTGACATGAGTATAAAATCTCCTACGGATCACTGTTGTGCAGTGCTAATATTTATAATAAACATTAATTTTCTCTACATATTCTATGACAACTAGGCATAGTCGAGGCTGCCTTGGAGAGAACAGTGTTCTGGACTGGCTGAAAAGCTGAATAGAAAGAGCATTGTTGGGTAGAGCGGAAGGAGCCCAGGCAGTTCTGCCCCTGAATAGTTGGACATAGCGTGGTTGCTGGATCAACCTGTAAGGCTGTATCAACCTCTGAATTGGGCAGAAATTTCCCAGAGACAGCCCACATAGCACTGACTAGGGTGATGAACTTGATGTTTTGGAAGTGCATGATGTTTGGTGTTGGGGATTCTGAACCCTGTTCGGAAGAATCCCTATTTCTGCTGCATGGAATGTTGAGTCTGGCCGCACAGACAGGAAGAAAATGGAAGAAAAGTAGAAAAGGGGGGAAAACATGGTTAGTGTTGAGTGTTTTCTCTATAGCTGCTTTGTTTCAATGATAGAGAGAAGAATATATTTTCATGTTGAATGGAGGATTCAAGGGTATATATAGGCAAACTTATCTTGCCTATTTAAGATTACTATAATATCTCTTTTTAATATATTGTGATGCAACAGTATTTAATGAACTTCTGTCTCCCCATTTATTTAGTAAATATACTGGTTCACTTACAGTTTGGGGTTTGGTTCTTTGTGACTTGGTCTGGTTTGACAATTTCTTCCTGATTCACACTGGGTTTTGACCACAAACAGTCATGAGGGCCTACCCATACTGGAATGCAGGCTCATTCTATTAGCGAGTTCTATTTGATTTAGAGAACTATGATTGAATTAGGAACAATTATCTCCTTCAGGGCGTGGCAGTTGTAATTTTTTAATCAATACCAAGCAATTACACTTTTTTAAAATTTTGTTGAACTAAATTAATTTTTTTAATTATCGGCAGTTGGGACTTCATCTATGCAGAGTATGTGATGGCTGCTGGAAATCACCATCGATCAATAGTTTGGCAGGTTATGATTTGCTATCACATTATTAATTTCATTAGAAGTTATGAAAGTCTTGGGTGGGTTGTTCTCATGCTATGTTAAAAAAGAAAAATTTATATTGCATAAGAGGGTTGCTATGCCGATTTATATAGACAAGTATTCCTTGCCCATCTTGGAGTATTAAATTATCTAGAATAAAATACAATATTCTTTGAACAATGATAAACATCGTCTTTTGTTTTTTCTTGTTGCTCTTGGCGCCCTTTTCGTAGACTGTCAATTTTGGATTTCCCTAGTCTTATAAACTCACAATCTATAAACATAATTTTTTATTCTTTCTATTAGTACCCTGTTTTCAAGTTCTATTATTTGTTCCGTCTTTCTCCAATTAGTTTTCCATTTATTCTTTCTGTTCAACATCACTGGAATTTTATGTGATCCCCTTTTTCTATTTTGTTAACACCATTCGTATTTGTAATGTAGCAGACCCATTGCATGGATATTTAGTTTTGCAAACATCATTTTTTGATGGATGTGTTAACGATGCAGCACCAATTCCAGCCCTTCCTGCAGTGCAACAAGCACCCTTCTGTCCTTTTCAGTCTTTTAAGTCTACTTATTTTATTTAATTCCTGTTTTGCCCTTTGGCTTAGTGTGTTATTAAGGGCAGATTAGTCTGGTTGGAGTCTGCATCTCACATCGGACTTGTGGTTTGATGTGGTCTTTATTATTCATTATAAAATAACCTCAAAGTTTCATTTAGAGAGACACCTTGGGGATTGGGTCTCACCTATCTTTTATCATCCTACATGATATCAGAGGGTGTTCTCTAACCCGAGGCCTCCCTCCCATTTTTTCCTGTCTAGGGTTTCCGGCAATTCCCCCCTGGTGGAGGGCGGCGACCCTCGGCCCTTTGGCCACCATCAGCGCCGCTCCGTGCCATCTTCGGGGCACCTCCCTGTGCGGACTCCCGGTCCGCCTCCGCGGTTTCCCGGCCCAGCCTCCCTCCCTGGTGTGCTCAACGACGGACGCCCCGCCTCCATTGCCCCACCATCTTTTCTCGCGGCCTCCCTTGCGATTCCAATCCTTCTGGAATCCGGTGATGCCCCTTGCTCGTGACGCTACCAGCCGCGGCTCATCGCTCTATAGTCGGCTGCCCGAAGCCCTGCCCCCGTTTTCGTATCACAAAAAAAAGTAGCTTATCATTAAAAAGAGAAAAAAAGAAAAGGTTAAATCTTTTGCAGCAACATCACGTGGGTTGCGCGATTTGTGTTTGATTCGTGTGAAATCTTGCTTGCAACCGCGAGTTGTGCCGTGAATTCTGCCCCGCGATCCGTGCCTTGAAGTGCGCCTGCCTACGCTTGCCAGAGCCGCATGCCCTAGGTGCCACGCACTCTATGCGTCCTTTAGCGCACGCTAGAGCCCATCCGTATGCTCAAGCCCCCATGGTTCCCTTTGTGTTTGATTCGTGTGAAATCTTGCTTGCAACCGCGAGTTGTGCCGTGAATTCCGCCCCGCGATCCGTGCCTTGAAGTGCGCCTGCCTACGCCCGCCAGAGCCGCATGCCCTAGGTGTCACGCACTCTATGCGGCCTTTAGCGCACGCTAGAGCCCATTCGTATGCTCAAGCCCCCATGGTTCCCTTTGTCGCGCCCAGTACCAGTGTGCGTCCAGACCTCCCTCACTGTGTGCGCCCAAAGTTAGTGCGCGCTAAGCCTCAACGCGCTCGACCTCCTGCGCCCAACCTTTGCTCGGCCGACTCCCAGCCTGTTCTAAGTCCTTGAGCCCGCCCAGCGCATGCCTTGCCACTTTCCACTCTCAGGCATCCTGCCCACGCCCAGCCTACGCGCGCAGCTCACAGGCTGGAGGCCAAATTGAACGAATAAAAAGAGGGAAAAAAAGAAAAAAAGCATTAAAGTATTACAAAAAAGAAGAAAAAGAGTAAAAAAAACAGCGAAGGAAGAAAGAAAGGGTAAAGCCTCAACAAAGCTGTAACATCTGATTCAATGGTCATGACCAACAATATTAGAATTAACGAGTCTGAACAGAACCAAACTCTACAACTAGTCTTAGAACACATCCGGTCATAGCGACAACAATGTCAGGTTCAAAAAATTCAATTCCGCAATCATCATGAGGCACTTTTAGGGGAGATACGTAACCTTTGTGTAGCGTTTGTGCTACAACCTTAGGATCCGGCTGCCCACACCTCACCATGTCGTTGCCAACCTTGTTTGCTATGAAGCTGTTGTCCAAACTTCCTTTGCAGAGATGACAGGGGATGCGGGCCTTAATATGAAAGTTGAGGAAATAATGGGTGCAAAGATAATGATGCAGCCGTTGCATGAGCACTGAGGCGTTGTCCTCGATTCCCTTCGTGAAGTTGCTACTCACATGCCAGCAGTTGGAGACATTACCCGCATCCCACCGGCAGAAGAAATTGCTCACACGTCATTAGTTTGAAGCATTTTGTGATATTTGATGAAAGCAAGAGCTTTGACTTTTATTGTCACCTTTATTGGAACGAGTCCATCCCGATGGAGCATGTTAAACAACCACCACGAAACAGGGATCGATGTTTCCTTGTCTGCACACCTCAGGAGCTTCCTTCAAGGTTTCCTCTTTCACAAAGAATGCATCACTACACCTTTCCGTTCTATCCGGATGACAATCTTTGTCCAACGGGACTCGAGGGCGAGTCTTTTCCAAGCGGGGAAGATTGTTCATCACTGATTCGGGCCCTTCTAGCGATGCAGCGAGCACCCTCGTGTCCTTTTTGGTCTTTCAAGTCTTGTATTTATTTTGTTTAATTTCCGTTTTTCCCTCTGACTTAGGATGTTATTAAGGGAAGATTAGTCTTTTATTTGTTTTGGGTTTAGTTCTATAAATAGGCTGTTTTGGTGTAATTTGTTGTCACTTTTTGCCATATTAATTGAATTCTGTAGAAGGTGAATTCTCCTTACCTCAAAGTGAGGTGGTGACATTCTTTTATAGATAGATTAAAAGTATTACAAGGTGGAGTAATCTGATGTGGGACTTGGAAATACCCTTTACCCGAAAACATAATAAACCGGGTTCAACACTCCCCCTCAAGCTGGACATGCCTATCTTGGACCAAGAGTCCCACAAAAAAAGAAAGACTACATCCAACAAGACCCTACACACTCTCCCTCAAGTTGGGTCGTTGATGCTGTGGATATCCAGCTTGGTACTGAGAGTCCAGATGAGCTCCCTAGAGGCCTTTGATGAAGATGTCGGCAAACTGCTCTACCGTCGGTATGTGGTCGCAACTGACATGATGCTGCTCGAGGTGATGACGAAGAAAGTGACAATCCACCTCGTTATGCTTCGTTCGTTCATAGAAGACGGGATTAGAAGCAATTTTCGTAGCTGCCTGATTATCACATAAAATATGAGCAGACGTCTGCGGTCGGAAGTCAAGCTCATGGACGAGATGACGGAGCCAAAGAATCTCAATAGTGACCGTGACCATCGCACGGTATTCAGACTCCGCACAAGATCTGGAGACGACAGTCTGTTTCTCGCTACGCCAGGAGATGAGGTTACCTGCTAGGAAAACCACAAACTCAGAAGTAAACTTTCAAGTAGCAAGACAACCAGCATAGTTAGCATCACAAAATGCCTCAACATTCAGATGATTGTGATGTGAGTAGCGAAGACCACGAACATGATCTTTCTTGATGTATTTGGCAAAGCGGTGGACAACATCCCACTGAGATTTGGTCGGATGCTCCATGAATTGGCTAACTTTGCCAACAACGCAGACAATGTCCAGACTCATCATGGTGAGATAATTGAGTTTTCCCACAAGACAGCGGTAGCTCTCTGGGTGAGAATAGAGTTCCGTGTTGTCATAGAGAGACCGTTCGCCAGATTCAAGAGGAGTGTCAACGACAGTGCTCAGGCAAACCAGCATTCTGCATGATATCCAAGACATATTTCCGTTGACAAAGAAAGATGGTGTCCGTAGAACGGGAGACCTCAATGCCAAAGAAGTATGTTAGCGGACCGAGATCTTTGATGTGAAAGTGGTGGTGAAAATATCTTTTTAGTTGGACGATTCCAGTTGAGTCGCTTCCAGTGATGATGATATCATCAACATATACCACCAGCAGGATGCAGCCGGAGGACGTCGTACAGTAGAAGACGGTGTGGTCCTTCATACTCTGAGAGAGCCCAAATGTAGTGATGATGGTGCTGAATCGGCCAAACGAAGCACGGTGAGACTGTTTGAGGCCATATAGAGAGCAACGAAGTCGACAAACATGAGAATCGGCTCCTAAGGCACGAAATCCTGGAGGTTGCTGCAGATACACCTCTTCTTCAAAAAAGCCATGGAGAAAGACATTTTTAACATCAAGTTGATGAAGGGGTCAATGATGATGATCAATCAAAGAGATGAATAATCGGACAGATGCCATCTTTGCAATCGGAGAGAAGGTATCAAAATAGTCGATACCATATGTCTGAGCAAAGCCCTTCGTCACAAGTCTGGCTTTGAGGCGATGAAGAGTGCCATTTGCATTGAGGCAGACTGTATAAATCCATTTTGTTGCCGATTGCCTGTTTGCCTGCCGGAAGGGGGACCAGATCCCAAGTATGATTGTCGTCTAGAGCCTGCAATTCATCCCGCATTGCTTGAAGCCACCCAGGGTGAGATTTGGTGTCGCCAACCGTGCGGGGAATAAATATCGTATCTTGAGCGGAAAGACCCCTGTATGAGGATGTGTACAGAGGAGTATTCTGACATGAACAAACACCTTTCCGTAGGGCAATGGGCAAGTCGTCTGTAGCCGAAGTAGGAGCATCAGACGAATCTGGGACGATGGTGTCCTTGGCCTGGATGGGAGATACAGTCGACGAGCGACATGAGTAGACAGTGTCAAACCGGTGACCAACAGAGTGGGGCACCAGAGGTGGGTGGATGATGAGAGGAAGACAATCATTGATGGTGGTGTCTGGATGGGGAGAGGGAAGAGTGAAAGGAGAGATCTCAACAAACGATACGTCAACATAGATCATATACCGTCGTAAGTCTGGAGAGAAGCATCGGTATCCACATTGAGTGCGGGAATATCCGAGGAATATGCAACAAAGGGATTTGAGACATAGCTTGGAGAGGTTGTGATGAGCATTACGAACATAATACAGACATCCAAACACACGGAGTGGAAGTGAGTGAGGAGGGAGAGAGGAGAACAGAGTCCGACAAGGAGTCTCCCCCTGAAGGATAGAAGAAGGGAGTCAATTTAGAAAGTAGATAGCAATCAAGATGACATCGTTCCAAAAAAGGAGAGACACCTTCATGTGGAATAGGAGGGCACGAGCAGTCTCCAGAATATGGCGATGTTTCCGCTCGACCACTTTATTCTGTTGAGTTCTATCGGGGCATGATGTCTGATGAATGATGCCTTTAGCCTTGAGAAACTGCTGAAACGAAGTGGATAAATATTCTCGTTCATTGTCTGAGCGGAGACATTTGACGGGAGTTGAGAACTGAGTTTGAATTTCATGATAAAAGGTTTGAAAAGTATTAAACACCTCAGCCCGATCACGAAGAAGGTACAACCATGTCATACGTGAGAAATCATCAATGAAAGATACATAATAGCGTTATCCTAAATGACTCGAGATGGCAAAGGGACCCCATGCATCAGAATGAACCAAATCAAAAGGTTTGGAGGCCTGTGGATCCACTTGAGGAATATATGATGTGCAATGATGTTTCACAAATTTACATGACTCGCAATGAAAAGAAACATGTGGACTAATATCGGGAAAGAGGTGATGAAGGGTGGAGGCAGGTGGATGTCCCAACCGAGAATGAAGGTCCAATGCACGAGTAGAGAGAGTCGTGTAGGCGACTGATGTCGGTCCATCGAACATGTACACCCCGTCTCGAAGCTGGCCTCTACCAAGTTCCCGGTTCGTCGTTCGCTCTTGAAACACAACGGTAGAAGATGTAAAGATGACACTACAGTTGAAGTACTTTGTAAGCTTACTGATAGAGAGAAGGTTAAAAGGACTTCGAGACACATGTGCTACAGACGACAGGCGAATATACGAATTCAAGGAGCATGTGCCAAACCCCACAATCGGGATAGTGGATCCATCAGCAACAATAATGGTTGAGGAGTCAGTATATAGATGGTAGGTTGATAACATACCTGCATCACCAGTGAGATGATCGGATACCCCCGAGTCAAGCATCCGGGCAAGTGGGTGATGGGTGACACAAGCAGTTGAACCACCAGTGCGGACAATAGATGCCGAAAAACCCGGTAGAGAGGTGGTTTGATGATCGTGAATTAGCTGGAGCTTAGCCATGGATAGGTCCAGGGTTTGAGGAAGAGCAACGACTGATGGGAAACCATCCTGGACCGCAGTCTGACCTTGCCGAGGTTGCTGAGGTTGCTGAGATGGGCGGCCATGAAGAACCCAACATCGGTCGATGAGGTGGTGAACCTTGCCACAGTGCTGACATAGATGACGAGGGGACCCTCCCCACGATCACATCCACAAGTGCCCGAAGAGCGTCCACCGCCACGTCCCACAAGGGCAGTAGGATCGATGCTGGGAGTGGGTGGGCGGGGGCCGATCGCGAAACCGGGAGGCCGCGGGAGGGCGGGGGTCGGTCGTGAAGCCGAGAGGCCCCGGGAGTGCGGGATCGGGAGATCGCCGCGGGAGGGCGGGGCTGGGCGTCCGCGTCGGAGGCGGGTTGGGATGTGCCGCGGGGGGGCGGAGCTGGGCGACGCCGGGAAACCGAAGGGAGGGTGGGGCCGGGCGAAGCTGGGACGTCGCTGGGAGGGTGGGGCAGGAAGTGCCCCAGGGAGGGCGGGAGGGTTCCGCCTGGAGGGATCCTTCGGGGGGGATGAGGGTAGCGGAAAAAAAAAGGTTATTGGGATTTTTCCTCTGATACCATGTAGATGGTGAATTCCCCTTAGCTCAAAGTGAGGTGAAAACATTTTTTTATAGATAGATTAAAAGGATTACAAGGTGGAGTAATCCGATGTGGGACTCGGAAATACCCTTTACCCGAAAACATAATAAACCGGGTTCAACAAATTTCAAAGAGTGCTCTTTCGTGTATGGGTGTTCTACCCGTATTCCTCTAGGGCTCCTCATGAAAGGACTTGTTTTATCCCGCTGTGCTGCATCAGTTGATGGGCATTGTTGGCCTACAAATTAACATAGCTGTATTGAGCCGTTGGCTTGATATGAATTTAGATTTTTAGGCTGCTGGGATCTAATTTAAGTCTCATGACTACTACTCTGTAATAATCTATGTTCCCTTTCTGTTTCTTGTGCTTTTGAAATTCATTTTTCTTGCCTTTGTTTGCAAATTAAAGTACCATAGTGATTGATTTGTGTAGAAGGATATCGAGCAGAACCCAATCTCCAAGATACTCACTAAAGGAGGCCTTGAGGTTCTTTTATAATGAATAATAAAGACCACATCGGACCACAAATCCGATATGAGATGCAGACTCCAACACCCCCCTCAAGACCCCCCTCAAGACCCCCCTCAAGCTAGGTGTACCTAGCTTGGACACATAAAGAAATAAACCAAAGCAAAGAAAACAAAACAATCAACAGACGCTGCAAACACTCCCCCTCAAGTTGGACATACCTAACTTGATTACAAAACAAGACAAAATAGAATAAAAGATAAAGCGCCCTGGTTGCTGCTCCCCCTCAGGAAGGTGATGGATGATGGAAGAAAAAAGGATATGCCAATGTGGCGCCGGGAAATCCGCACTGGCGGACCGGTCGTCGGAGCGTTGGGAAATCCGCACATCATCGGAGGCGGGTATTCCGTAGGAGGAGGCCGACATGGAGGCGAGGGCTGCTTTAGGAGGCCGACATGGAGGGAACAGCGATGGAGCATTCTGTGCACAACAGGGGGCGCGCGAGGACCTCCACCCGCTGGTCCAGATCTGGAAGGCCGACTGGTTGGGGTCAAAACATCCCGAGAAGACAGAGCCACTGGAAGAAGACGGATGTGCTGGGACGGTCCGTCGCACAGGGAGTCGGTGGGAAGGGAGGCGCGACAACAAAAGGCCGTCGCAGGGGGGTCGCGGAGGAAGGGCCGAGGAGACCGTCACGCGGGTGAGGGAGGCCGCGCGCAAAGAGTTTGGGCCTGTCGATTCGGGTCGCCGGGAATACCGCAAAAGAGCCGCAGGCAGGAACGCCTCGTGGGAGGGAGGGCCTTCGGGGAGCGTCGTGCGCAGAGAGTCGACGGCGAGAGGGGAGGCCGTCGTGGAAGGTGCCGATGGAGGGGCGCACCGGGATGGGCCGTCGCACCGGTGGTGGTGGATCCGACGAGAATGGAGGGGCTAGAGCACTTGGAGGAGGCCGCACAGGAAGGGCGACGCGCTGGAGGGATCCGTCGGGGAGGGATCCGCCAGGAGGTAGGAAAGCCGGCAGGGGGGGCGGTCAACTCAGTCGGCCGGGAGCCAAACCTGGAAAACCTAGGGCAGAGGAAAAAAAAAATTGAAGGGAGAGATCGGGTTAGAGAACCCTTTGTACCATGTAGAACAATATGGAGGAGAACCTAATCCCCAAGATACTTACTAAACGAGGCCTTGAGGTTCTTTTATAATGAATAATAAAGACCAAATCGGACCACAAGTCCGATGTGGGATGCAGACTCCAACAATTAGCATTGCTATACTTGCAACTGGAAACATTTAACTTCCATGTTATGTGAGCGTGCAACAGTTTACAAGATGATAGTGGCAAGGAGGATTGAGGTTGGATTCTTAATTTCCGAACATATTTTTTCTGATTCAGATTTAAATAGTGGTGGCAATATTTGCATATATTCTGGATTTTTGAAACATTTGTCATGCCATGAGTGAATGGATGAAGTAGTAGGATAAAAGGTACTGCTGGTTTTTATTGTTGAGAAAAATTGATTGATAGTTGGTGTTTTCTTTAATATTCATGTATCTCTTTGTTTGTGTAAGCGTGGTATGTGATGTGTCTTTACACACTCCAGTTTTCTCAGGTTTTGAGACATGGTGTACGAAGCTTATGTCTTTGGTTGGTACCCAAGATAGGTTATGAGTCCACTCAAAAGGTTTTGGTTAATGTAACTTATCCAATACTTACTGAAAAAAAAAGGAATGCAAAATGTTATTCGTTTTTTTTCCCCTGGAAAAGAGATGCTGGCATTCCAAAGCCCCGTTTCACTTTGTACTTCTTCCTTTGGTCATTGTTTTGGTGGAAGCCTGTCCTGTACCAATCTGCCGTGTTCCTGAAACTGTTTATCCTGTATTATCCAGTTGCAAACTTTGTGAAGAGGAATGTTAAAAGAAAAAAAATGCAGCTCAAGTCTTTTAAATTTTCACTGAAAAAATTTATTGATTTTACTCTGGCGTAATGGGTAGTAGTCTTACGTTGAAATAGTATGTGTGCATGCATATAACATCAATCATGATATTGATGTCAATGGGATGTTGTTATTGTAGTAACGTAATTTGCTCTTTATTTATGAGTTGTATTCATTAATGATATTTGGTTGGCATTGCATTTCCATGTTTCAAACAAATATCCAATTTGAGCTGGTCATCTTGCCATTTATTTTTACTTGCTTCGGTGCTTATAGATTTTCGCCATGTGATTGAGAAAAATTCTCAGTTTTGTTAATATTTTTCCTCAAAATTTGCGCAGATAGCTGAAGATTATTCTAACTGCGAGTTCCTGATTCGTCTCCCAGGGTACTGCCCAAGTATGTTTCTTTATAATTTTAAGACCGTGGGTTCTTCTTGTTCATTTTTTTTGTAATCTATAAATATGTTGCTGGAATTTCTTTGAATGTTGTATTTACATTTTGCAGTGCCTGCTTTCCGTGGTGTAATTGATGTGCCTTTGGTTGTCAGGAGGTTGCACAGATCTCGTGTTGAGGTCGCCTCTTGAAACTTTAGTCAAGTACTGTATAACATGAACATGTATTATGCGAACAAATAAGGCATATTTCATATTTACTGTTCTAGGCGAGGAAAGAGCTTGGAATTGGGGACGATGTGAAGCTAGTTATCCTCAATTTTGGTGGACAGGTGAGCTAGTGCGTCTTCATACCATCTCATCTTGGGTTCATCCTTTTCAGACTTGTCACATTAAACTTGTTTGCAATCTCCCTTTTATCTCTTTGAGCTCTTCATTCAAAATGTGATCACGAACGTTCTCAAACACTAGGTTGATATTTTTGCAAGAATAGCTTATAGTAGTCACCATCGCATCCCATGATTCTGGAAGCAATGGCAACAACAACAAAGCCCACATATCTTCCATGAATTTCAATTTAACTCATTCAAGTTGACTCCGAATCATGTTGAAGTTGTTGACATGATCACCCGCTGATCTTCCTTCCGACATTCTCATGTTGAATAACCTTAGCGTCATGAGCACTTTGTTCATTGTTGGTTTCTCATATATATCTGCTAGGGCCTTCATCAACTCCATTGTAGTCTTCACCTCCCGGATGTTATAAGCAACATTTCGTACCAGTGACATCCGTATCATTCCAAGTGCCTTTCTGTTAAGTCTTTTCCATTTTGTTTTTTTTACCATTGCTTCCTGTTTGACTCCTTTAAACCGAATCTCAAGATCCTTTTGAAAAGGACTGTCCTTTATCTACATCCTCTAGAAACTGAAGGTTGTCTTGTTGAGTTTGTTTATCCGGACCTTGCCTTTTTCCGATGCCATTCCTTCTGAAATAATTGACTCTCACCGAAACAAAAAGGCGTATAGATAAGAACATTACCTGAAGAGTCTGTTGCCAAGTGTGCATAGCCTTGTTGAACCACAAGCTCTAATACCACTTATTGAGATTCGGAACGACCGCGATCGGAAGCAAACCTCCAGAACTTCAACTGCGGAATAATGTCCATAACTTTTGGAAGTGGAAGAATCCCGCGAACTCGATGTATTCGAGCTGAGAAGACAAAACCGCACCTCATCCATGCACCAGAACACCACCCTCACACACTTATGCAAAACACAACTCCCGAAAACAAACACACAAGTGGAAACAAAAGCAAACAAGAAACTGAAGGCTGTCTTGTTGAGTTTGTTTATCCGGACCTTGCCTTTTTCTGATGCCATTCCTTCTGAAATAATTGACTCTCACTGAAACAAAAAGGCGTAGAGATAAGAACATTACCTGAAGAGTCTGTTGCCAAGTGTGCATAACCTTGCTGAACCACAAGCTCTAATACCACTTATTGTGATTCGGAACGACCGCGACTGGAAGCAAACCTCCAGAACTTCAACTGCGGAATAATGTCCATAACTTTTGGAAGTGGAAGAATCCCGCGAACTTGATGTATTCGAGCTGAGAAGACAAAACCGCACCTCATCCATGCACCAGAACACCACCCTCACACACTTATGCAAAACACAACTCCCGAAAACAAAAACACAAGTGGAAACAAAAGCAAACAAGAAACAAGAGATTTTATGTGATTCGGACTTTAGTCCTATATCCATGGAAAAACATTGCCCCTTCCTTTCATTTCACCGAATAAAAGATTACTATCCCTATCGGCAAAGTTAGCAGATATTAGATCACTACAAATCACAAGTCTTTTTTTTCGTACATGTGGTCCCACCCCACCTATTTATAGTGGGGCTCAACCGGTCAACCGGATCCACTGCTTTTTGAAAATCACGGGGGACCCACCTTTGGTTTTGGCCACTTCTGATTGCCCATAGATTGCTTTGCCTCATCCGATGACTTTCGGAGGACCGTGCAAGTCATGCTCATGCATCCCTCTGATGATTAATACGTAGCCTTTTGCAAAACTGTCAGACACACCTTATGTAACTCCATCAGAGTGATTCTTACATGAGTTAGAGCTTCCGCACTTTCATAATCTGGATACGACTACTTGAACTCCTTGTTCTGGACCATCCCCATCCGAACCAGCTTGCCTCCTGCCAGGCTCTTGCTTCCGCGAGGCTTCATCAGTCTAAGTCCCTTGTTCTGAAGTCACTTCTTCCAGATGCAGGAAACGGAGCTTGAAAGCAAACTTCACACTTCCCTAACACAAATGACATGATCAGAGGCACCCCAGTTGACTTGATAGGTGGGAAGATGTTGGGAAAAGCAAATAGTACAGGGGTTGACTGGGCCACACTAACACTAGTGCCAAAGATAATTCTCTTATGATAGTTCAATCACTCGACGTGGTTCGGGTACAATGGAGATGTCAACAAGCATTGATGGTATGGGTTGATTAGGTGCAGTGTTGACACTGACGTGTATCATGGCCTTGAGGGTCATAGCTTCTGCCTCCATGTGGGTGCCATGAGAAGTGAGAGCAACTTTGTCAGGAAGATCAACAATAGAGTAGAAAACATCATCAGACGATGGTCGACTGACCTTGCTCAAGCAATCATAGCTCGATCGGCTCTATAGTGTCGTAGAACTGACAAGCATTTCGATCTTAGTAGTCTCGAACTTGGAATCCATACCATTTAAAGAGTGGACCAAATGCTCATGTTGATCAGACATTTTCTTAGGGGTCTGAGGAACAACCATTGATCTAGAAACTTGTCGACGATGGTCTTCCAATCAAAGAAGGAAGAAACCTATGATGGTCCCGACAGGGGGTGAACAATTGCTGAAAAAGATCAGAAACACGAAACAAATTGTTAATCTCGAAAAAGATAGTTTTAAACGTTTTCTGGAGTTACTTTGTGACATTCACATTCTTCCCAACATGTTTGACAGATTTATCTATTGATTTTAGAATGAGAGCAAAGATCCGATTATCATTAGTCTCCCAGATAGCATATTTGGCACCATACTTTGGGCCTTGAGGAGGAACCAGATGATATATTTGTTCTTCCCCTTTGGAGAAATTGTAACAATTTTCTTCCGCATATGAAATTTCGTGGAATCAAACCACTCATCAACAAGCCGAGTGGAAGTGGTAATCATGTCGGTGGGAAGTCTTGAATTGGTTAAGTGGTTGATAAAGCAGTGATCAAGGTTGGTGGATAGGCTCTGCGTCCAAGGGGAGGATGACAAGGGCTAGCAAGGCTGCGAAAACATGAGATATTTTACTGAATGTTGAAGAAGAAATCACAAAACGCAAGACGTCCACTGCAGGAGGCAGTGCTGCCCCCAGGAGGGCGCAAGCACTGGATGAGTCCCCTGGGGGATGCGAGGTGCCTGTGGTGCTGCACCAGGGAGGTGCAGCCCGCAAGAGGTCAACAATGCCTGGGGCGGGGTGCGGCTTGCTGATCTAACGCCAAGGGGGGGGGGGACAAAGGGCATTGCTGTAGGATGTTTTTCTTCTGGGGAGTAGATGCAGCTAGGTTTTTTCCAGTAAAGGATTAGGGTTGCTCTGTTACCCTGTTAATGAATGGTTATCAGAAAACCATATCTCAAAAGTGAGGCAGGTATTATCTATTTATAAGCATAAGAGTAGGGTTACATAAAAGATAATGGGTCATGGGCCCAAGCCCAAACCCATAATTATTCTAACAAGAATAAACAGGAGCAAGAAGTTCTCTCAAACAATTGTTGACAGCCCATTATGAATTCTCAAGAAAATACAGTAAGCAATGAACTAAGATTTTCTTCCCCTTGCCCAGCGACCGCAAACCTATTTTATAAAATATGTAATGGAGTAAAATGGCTTTTCAATTTACTTGATTTGAAGACTGTATTTAAATTAGAATGCTTCATTTATAAAACTGTGATATTGTAGAAATTTTAATGAACATACTAATTATGATTATCTTTTTGTAGGCAAAAATGTGGAATGTAGTAAAACGGCTTTTCAATCTACTTAATTCAAAGACTGGATCACAAATATGCTTACAAAGTCTCTTCGTGTTGGGGTCATTTTACGTGGATTCTCCATTTTCAGTGGGCAGAATTAAAGTGTTGACCTATATATGTATATAAATTAATTAAGAGCAGTTTATTAATCTTAGCTAGCAAGTGATTTTTGTATATATGCATGTCTGTGCAGGCTTATGTGTGCTTAAGTTTAGATGCACATGCTTCCATTTGATTATTATGATATTTTATCTTCCTTTCCGCTATCTTCCCTGTAATCATAGATCATGTCACTTTCAAGCCATCCTTTGGTATTTTTCCATTTTTCATGATCCAAGACCCAAACATTTTCCCAAAGCCATTATCTTGAATTTTTTCAAGTATATATTCCTGTTAGTGTTTTTCATGATAACTATGTTTTTTGTTGTTATTTTTCATGCTTGTATAAATTTATAATTTTGATTGCATCTTTTTTTATAATTATTTTTTTTCCCATGAGCCTTGACCCAAACATTGGCCTCTAATGTCTTTATCTTGAATTTTATCAACCCTAAATTTTTGTTAATGTTTTTCATGGTAACTATCATGGCTGTGCTTGTTTTCAAGTTTTTTGTTATTTTTCATGCATGTATTATTTTGTCTAACAACAACTCAAACTAATTTTGATTGCTTTTATCTGGCTGTGTATCAATTGCAGCCTGCTGGCTGGAAGTTGAAGGAGGGGTTTTTACCTTCTGGTTGGCTGTGCCTGGTATATTTTGTAGTTTATGCGTACTGTTCTCTACAAAATGTTGCTGCATGCCCTCACCATCAATGCTTTGATTGTGGAATGCCTGTTCTTTCTGCCTAGGTTTGTGGTGCTTCTGACAATCAGGACCTGCCTTCAAATTTCATAAAGCTTCCAAAAGATGTGTATACTCCTGATGTTATGGCGGCATCTGATTGCATGCTTGGTTAGTAGTGGAATTCACTTTAGTGGCTAAATTCTGATGAGTGCATGTAACTAACCTTTGGCAGGGTCATCTTATTACAGGAAAAATTGGTTATGGCACTGTCAGTGAGGCCCTAGCATACAAGCTTCCGTTTGTCTTTGTACGAAGAGATTATTTTAATGAAGAACCGTTTCTGAGAAATATGCTTGAGGTAAAATCATTTTCTGTTGTTTCTTTTTATGTAGTGTTTTGTAGCATCCTTAATTAGTCCCCGTTTTTCCTTTCCTTGTGAGTCGTGTCGTTTTGCGAAACATCATCGCACCTCCTATCCTCCTCGAGTTGACACACGGGCCGCCAAACCTTTTGATTTGGTTCATTCTGATGTCTGGGGTCCCTGTGCTACCTCGAGTCAATCTGGGTATAAATATTACATTTCCTTCATTGATGATTATTCCCGGATGACATGACTTTATCTTCTTCGAGATCGGACAGAGGTTTTCTCCACCTTCCAGACATTTTTTCATGAGATCCAAACACAGTTTTCTATCCCTGTCAAATGTCTTCGATCTGACAATGGGCGGGAGTACTTATCCACTCACTTTCAGCAGTTTCTCCGCGCCCACGGCATCATCCACCAGACCTCTTGTCCTGATACCCCTCAGCAGAATGGGGTGGCCGAGCGGAAACACCGGCATATTTTGGAAACCGCTCGTGCCCTCCTCTTCCACCGCCAGGTCCCTCTTCTCTTCTGGGGGGATGCCATCCTCACTGCTACTTACCTTCTGAATCGTCTTCCCTCCTCCATACTTCAGGGGGAGACTCCCTTTCATACCTTGTTCCCCTCTATTCCTCCTCACTCCCTTCCACTCCGCGTCTTCGGATGTCTCTGTTATGTCCGGGACACTCGCCCCAATCTCTCCAAACTTTCTCCCAAATCTCTTCGCTGTATTTTTCTTGGATATTCCCGCACTCAGCGCGGGTACCGATGCTTCTCTCCAGACCTCCGCCGGTATATCACCTCTGCCGACGTATCGTTTGTCGAGACTTCTTCTTTCACTCTCCCCTCTCCTTCTCCTTCTCCTGACACTACCATCGATGACTGCCTTCCGCTCTTCGTTCACCCACCTCTGATATCTCCCCCTCCCGGTCATCTCTTTGGCCAGACCTACTCCCGTCGTCCATCCGCTGTACCTCCCATCCCGGCCGCGGACCACCTTGTTCCTGCTTCGTCTGATGCTCCTGTCCCCGCTCCCGCGGACGAGCCGATTGCGCTTCGGAAAGGTACTCGCTCCTGTCAGACTACTCCTCTCTTTGTATCATCCTACAGGGGTCTGTCAGCCTTGGAGACCGTGTCGCTTCCTCGGACGGTCGGTGAAGCAAAATCTCACCCCGGGTGGCTTGCCGCTATGAGGGATGAATTGCGGGCTCTGGATGACAACCATACATGGGATCTTGTTCCACTTCCGGTGGGCAAACAGGCGGTCGGTTGTAAATGGATTTTCACTATCCGACTCAATCCCGATGGCTCTCTTTGCCGCCTCAAAGCCCGGCTTGTCGCCAAGGGATTTGCTCAGACGTATGGCATCGACTACTTTGAGACCTTCTCTCCAGTCGCCAAGATGGCCTCGGTCCGCCTTTTCCTTTCGCTAGCTGCTCATCATCACTGGCCGCTTCATCAACTGGATGTTAAAAATGCTTTTCTCCATGGCTTTCTTGATAAAGAAGTCTACCTCCAGCAGCCTCCTGGTTTTTCGGCCTCTGGTGCCGACCGCCATGTCTGCCGTCTCCGTCGCTCCCTCTACGGCCTCAAGCAGTCTCCTCGGGCTTGGTTTGGCCGCTTCAGCACGGTCGTCACAGCCTTTGGTCTCTCTCGCAGTATGAAGGATCACACCGTCTTCTTCCGTACGACGGCGCATGGCTGTATCTTGCTTGTGGTTTATGTGGATGACATCATCATCACAAGGAGTGACTCCAGAGGCATCGCCAGCCTTAAGGCGCATCTTCACCAGCACTTTCACACCAAGGATCTTGGTCCCCTCACTTACTTCCTTGGCATCGAGGTCTCCCGGACTGCGGACACTATTTCTCTCTGCCAGCGCAAGTATGCTCTTGATATCTTGCAGGATGCCGGGTTGAGCACCGCCACTGCCGTGGACACTCCCCTTGAGCCTGGGGAACGCTCCCTTCATTCCGACTCGGAACCCTTTCCTCATCCCGAGAGCTATCGCCGCCTGGTCGGTAAACTCAACTACCTCACCATGACGCGTCCTGACATTGCCTGTGCCGTTGGCAAAGTAAGCCAGTTCATGGAACATCCCACCCGCTCTCAGTGGGATGCTGTCCTTCGCATTGCCAAATACATCAAGAAAGACCCTGCCCGTGGCCTTCAGTACTCCAATCATGCTCACATGGATGTTGAGGCCTTCTGTGATGCGGACTATGCCGGCTGCCTCGCTACCCGCAGGTCTACTTCGGGTTTCGCCGTGTTCTTTGCCGGCAATCTCATCTCTTGGCGCAGCAAGAAGCAGACTGTCGTCTCCCGGTCGAGTGCCGAGGCCGAGTATCGAGCCATGGCCACCGTCACTACTGAGATCCTCTGGCTTCGTCATCTCCTCCATGAGCTCGGTTTTCCCGCATCGACTACTGCTCATATCTGGTGTGACAATCAGGCCGCCACGAAGATTGCCTCGAATCCCGTCTTCCATGAACGGACGAAACATATCGAGGTGGACTGTCACTTTCTCCGCCACCATCTGGAGCAGCACCATATCAGCTTCGGCCATATCCCGACGTCCGATCAGCTTGCCGATCTCTTCACCAAAGGTCTTCCCGGAGCTCGCCTTGAGTCTCTCATTACCCGGCTGGGTATTCACAGCCTCCCTGGCCCAGCTTGAGGGGGAGTCTGAGATGGTCCTGTGTCCTTGTTGTCTTTTTCTATTTGTGGGACTCTATCCAATCTGGGCATGTCCAGCTTGAGGGGGAGTGTTGGACCCCATTTAAGGTTAAAGGGGTATTTCTGTTATGAGTCCCATATTGGACTTAACAACATGTAATTAGTCTTTAGTTCTCTATAAAAGAGGATCCCCACCTCACATTGAGGCAAGGGGAATTCACCCTACTACAGTTTTTATCCTTTTTGATAATATTTGGTAACTTGTGTTTCATGATACAGTACTATCAAGGTGGTGTTGAGATGATTAGGAGGGATTTGCTAACTGGGCACTGGAAACCATACCTGGAACGGGCTGTTACACTGAACCCATGCTACGAGAATGGCATTAATGGTGGTGAGGTACTCTTTCAGTTTCTGAACTGCATTCATTTTTAGAGTTTTTAGTATTCCATTCTTGTAGTGTTCATGATGCAATGGGCTTGTGAGGGAAGATCCTTGAAGTTCTCCTCTTTGGTGACATTTTTATTAAATTCCATGTAATTAAATTTTACAATAAATTCCTTTCAACACACTTCGGATTAGCATAATAGCAGGCAGGATAATTTTATCCGTTCCTCATTTCCCTAATGACTATGCCTTTTAGCTGCTGTTGCTATGTTTCTGCTGGTTAAGGTTGACTGATAATTTTATGCCATATCACGATAACAGGTGGCAGCAAAGATTTTGCAGGACACGGCTATTGGAAAAATTCATGCATCTGATAAGGTAACTTGGGGGATTAACGTCCAATGTCAGTTCTTTTTTATTATTCTGCAATGCAGTTGTTTTTAATTGTCTTCTGTTTTCTTTTTTATGTGCTAAATACTGTTAATTAAGTCATAATAGTTCTTATACTTGGCTACATCCGAATCACTCCTTTTGATGGAGCGCCGTATGTCCAACGGGATACATGGACTAGCCTGGTAATGCCATGTTGTCAACAATGATTGCAGAATTATTTGCAATGCAAAATTTTGAAGTTCCAAAAATGATCTGATTGTGGGGTCATTGACATTAGTAGATGTTAGGTCACACTATTAGAAGTACAATAAATGTTCAGAGGGGTACTAATCTACTGTAGATCAGTAATCAAAGACGATCAGCACAAAACATAATTTTTCATCTGAACTGATTTTATCTCATTTCTGTGTTTGTTTTTCTATAGTTTAGTGGAGCAAAGAGATTGCGTGATGCCATAGTTCTTGGATATCAACTACAGAGAGCTCCAGGAAGAGATCTATGTATCCCTGATTGGTATGCAAATGCTGAAAATGAACTTAATCTTCGTACTGGAAGTCCAAATAGTGAAACAATCGAGACAAATTTTTTGATGAGATTGTGAGTTTCTAATGTTTATATTGCTCGTTAATCAACCATTCGAGATGTAGTTTTTTATTTACATGTGTAATCTCTTTTGCCCTTTTTTCTAGATGCATTGCGGACTTCGAAATTCTGCATGGTGATATTCAGGGCCTTCCAGATACATTGAATTTCTTGAAAAGTTTGGCTGAATTAGATGTTGCTGAAAAGCACCATGTCCGGGAGCGCATTGCTGCTGCTGGGCTCTTCAATTTTGAGGTCTTCATTCTCTTCAAAAGCGTGTAAAACTAACATATAAATAATTAGCTGAAATAGTTTGTTAGTATCACAGGAAGAAGAGGCTGGATATTAGAGGTTCTGCATGAGTGCCTGGGTGTGTTTGATAGTGATAGAAGTTTTGTCACTGATGTCAAAGCCTTCAATAGATTTTCTTTTGTTGGTAGTAGAATTTAAATAATTAGCTGAGATAGTTTGGTAGTATCACAAGAAGAAGAGGCTGGAGTTAGAGATTCTGCATGAATTTGTGTGTGTCTGTGGGCCAGAGTGACAGGGAGAGGGAGAGAGAAGTTTTGCTACTGATGTCAAAGCATTTAATAAATTCTCTTTTCTTGATAAGAGACCGGAGTTTATCAATGAATGGAGATGTAAAATCACTAATAATTACTACTGATTAGTATTAATTTGCAGTTTATCTGTTGCAGATAGAACGATTATTTCAAACTACTAATTACTTTGTGATGTTAGATTAGAGCACAGCACGATGTTAGATTAGAAAGTATACAAAAAAATTAATTTATTTTTTCAAACATTTTAGATCACATCTTACTGGATTCTCTCCATGTCTATCTACGTGCCCTCTAAATGTCTGTTTCACCAATGTAATTGCATTTGTCACAGGAAGATATCTTTGTCACAAGAGCACCGGGAAGGTTGGATGTAATGGGAGGGATCGCTGACTATTCGGGAAGCCTTGTTTTGCAGGTTAAGCTTATTTGTTTGTTTGTTTTCCCCCATTTCTTTTGTTTGTCTTTATCTTACGCAACAGTTTGTTTGGTTCAATGTAGTGGAAGAGAGGGGAAGGGATTTTAATAGGGTAGAGGGGATGCACAATTGTTTTCTTTGTTTGGTTAAAAAGGAGCGGAAGGGATTTAATCCACCTGTGTTTATTTTTTAAAGGGAAGGGAAAATAAAACTTCCTGTAGAATGATAAAATGAGGTTGACCCGAACCCCCAAAGTATACTCTCTAAAGGAGCTCTTGGGGTTATTTTATAATGAATAACTAACTCCACATCAGACCTCAAGTCTGATGTGGGATACAGACTCCAACACTCCCCCTCAAGCTAGGTGTACCTAGCTTGGACACATAAAGAAAAAACAAAGCAATCGAAAGACTTCAAACACTCTCCCTTAAGCTGGACATACCCTACTTGACGATAAAACAAGACAAAACAGAATCAGCTGCTGCTCCCCCTCACGATCGCAGCTCCCCCTTCTGGATGATGGATGGATGAAGTTGTCGTGGGCGCAGCAGAGGAACTACACAGACTGGGCCGGTTGACGGAGTGCCAGGAATGCCGCACTAGTGGGGCCGGTCGATGAGACGCCGGGAAATCCATACCAGCGCCGGGAAAACTGCACTTGTGGGGCCGACGACGGGAGGCGGGGATTCCGCAGAATTGTTGCGAGATCTGGCGGTGCTAAAAGGGCCCGGATCCTAGGCGGTCGAAGTGTTGCGCCACGGTGGAGGAAGCGTGAGGGCGTGCCGGCGGACAGGGAGACGGCTGCCGGGAGTCATCAGGAGATGCCGAAGATCCGTTCTGGAAGTCGGGCAGCCGCAGGAGGAGGCCGACATAGAGGGAGCAGAGTGCTGGGGAAGACTCTTGCAGAAGGGCTGGCGCACTGAGGGGTGACGCATGAGATGAGGGAAATGCGACGGGAGGGAAAGGGCGGAGCAGGCGCCTGGGCTGCCCTCAGGTGGAGCGCGCGCAGGGAGAGGATCCGCCGGTAGGGTTCCGCCAGGAGAGGCCTCGCACGAGAGGGTGACGGGAGGCCGGCGTGGAGGGCCGCCGAGGGAAACGAGCCCGAAGGGGGCGACGGCAGAAAATAAACCCAGCCCTACATGGGGGGCCGCCGTCCCCAAGGGGGAATTCCGGAAAACCTAAGGCAGGAAAAAAAGGGGTGGGAGGGTTCGGGTTTAGAGACCACCCTTTGATACCATGTAGAATGATAAAATGAGGTAGATCCGAACCCCCAAGGTATACTCTCTAAAGGAGCCCTTGGGGTTATTTTATAATGAATAATAAATTGCACATCAGACCTCAAGTCCGATGTGGGATACAGACTCCAACACTTCCTATTGTTAATTAAAAATAACAAACCCTATTCAATGTCATCAGTTGATCGTCAATTTTAAAGTAAATATGACGGGATGACTTTAAAATTAATAGCAATGAGTAGGGATAGTTCTGTTCACACAACCTATAAATTTTAATCCACTTTCCCTCCCCTCCAAATCTACCTAATTTTGGAAGGGACTTTTAATCTCTTATATTTCTCTCTCCCCTGTACTTTTATAGTAAAGAGTTTTAATTAAATCCCTCCATCCCTTCCCCTCCCTCCAACCATACAATACATAGAAGTTCATAATGAGATAAATTTGTAGCCATTGCCATGGTGTGCAATGTATTAGAATGAGGGCCAATTTAGTTATCACTGAAGGCCAAAATGGAATTCAGCCATGCACACGAATCATGTTTCAATCTAGGGTAATGAATATTTTATGGTTTGTGGTAGTGAACCATTAAATTTACTGATAAAGGATCGTTGGTAATTGGTTTGAAACATGCTATTCTGGGCTTCTATTTTGGTGGTCTAGCTGCAGAATGGTGCTGCAAAGTTGCTGAAAGTGACGGATGCCAACAGAAACTCACTTGTGTGTTATGGGGTGTTGGATATGGCCCAATTGTAGTGGCCAAAACATGATATTTTTTTATTGCAATCCTGCTTTTTAGCTTAGCTGTGATTCGCACATGGGTTATGCAATGGTTTTATCAATTGGCCATCTAAGTTGACCGCTGGATTCAATGATGGTGATGGTACGGGTCTTCTTTTGATATTGCCATTCATTTGGTAAAACTCAATTAGTGATGGCTGTTAGTGGCGATGCTTCAATTCACTGCCAATTTCATTCCCAGCTTAAAATGTAATTATGTAAATAAAAATCCACATCGAAGAATTGATTACTGTTAGGATTGAAGCTTGTTTATGTTGGAGTTGGTGCCCTAGAATCAACTACTTTATGTTCTTTATGCTTACATGCTGTGTAAGTACACAGTACATGACAAGGACCATACACAGCGAGGTCACACGCCATGTGAGTGACATCACACGCCGTGTAGAGCAGAAGGGTACACGACATGTTGCCTCCAGTATATGCCGTGTTGAATTCCAGATGGAATTCAAAACTGACCAGAAGGGTACATGTTGTGTCCCTTGTCAGTACACGCCGCGTATCAAAATAATTTTAAATTAAATTAATTAATTTAGTTTATTTAAAATTATAGTTGATGAGTATCTCCAGGATTCTTTGGATGGACTGTTAAGAAAAATGAATTAATTGATTAATACGATAATTAATTTATTAATTCCGGAATTTCATGGTAATAAAGAACAAATTAAAATTAATGGTAGCTAGTTTTAAATGCGTTCTCCTTGAACGCGTGGATGATCATGGGCTTGATCGACCTATGTATGTCTTGATTTTTTTTTTAATTTAATTATTATTGCCTGCGATTTGTGATAATTATTATTAAATTAAAATGATGATCTGCGAATCATACCCTCTTTATTATGTCTAAGTCTGCGTGTCCACAGTTTCTTTTATGTAACCCCTTATCCTTGGTTACTCTCACTTGTGTGTGAGTAAACCTATGTAAAGGAATAAGCTCTTAGTCGAGTGGAGGCGGTTCAAGGCAGAGCTGTGAGGTGAAACCAACTAAGGAGATATATAGATGGACAAGTGGAATGTTGCAATTTGAACCAAGCTTGGTTCAGGGTGTTATTCCCATTAAAGTCAAAGGCTAGTTTATCGTCCGCTCGATAAACCGACGAATAGTAATACTCATGATCATGCAACATATATTTATTTTATTCTCGTCCAGTGCATGGTTGATTATTTGTTCATGAGATGCATGTTTGTTCGTGATCACATAAAATAAATAAATTAACAAATATGCAAGATTGGATAAAATAAACAGATTATGCATAAATTGATTTATCACGACCCGATTAATCATTTATGCAAAATCCACATAATATTAACAAGCATGTAAAATAATAAAATAAAGAATATTTATGCATAAAGATAAAAATCTCTCAAAGGAAATATTAAGTCGGTATAGTCTTTCATTTCTTTAGTTAAGATACAACCATAATTGAAAGCACTTGTTTGGCTCACATCAGAGGGATTTTAATTGTCATGGAGTTTTAACTAAAGTTTTGGGTTGACTTAACCTACCTCACATCAAGGGTTGATTGCCCGAGCATGACTTGGTGTAACTAGGAAACAAGTGTTGAGGAAATCTAAGTCTACAATTTCAGGATTGAAGAGTCCATTCAACGGATTAAGGAGCTACAAGTTAATGTAGTTGATAAGATCTGCCTAAATACCTTCAAATAATTTGTCAGACCCAAGTTTGGGTTATGATAAGGGAAATATGAATCATTGCCACTAAAATATCCACTTGACAAGATATTTCGAATCCAATGACAGAGACTATTGAGATTTGATAAAATGGTAGGCGACTAATAATGAAAATTTATTACGACGCATTTTGGTAATCAAGATAAAGTACCATAATTTATTTTTTGTTGTTGTGGAAAATGTTAAGTAATACGACTTCGACATTATCACTGCGATCCATATTGGAGAAAGTATATCTCTTGATCGGTAGCAACTTCCAGGAGCGGTACAGGTGTTTGCGCATCGTATCGTCCATGTCCAGTGAGTCCAGAAGTTGCACGAGGATATGGATGCATATAACATGTTGTCTCACCTCTATAATCTCTATTAGGAGAAGGCTAGACAAAAGCGTTACGAGATCTCCTGTACACTTTTCACGTGAAGCTTGGAGGAGTGCCAACCGAACCTCATGCAGTCAAGATGATAGGCTATATTAAGCGTTTGGACATCTCGAGCTTCAACTTACCAGATGAGTTGCGCACCGACCTCGTTCTTGTCTCACTACCTCAGGGCTTCTTTGGTTTTATTGTTAATTATAATATGAACAATATTGAGAAGTCGCTCCCGAAACTCCTTACCTTGATCCGCCATGTAGTCACTTATATATCCAAGTTTAGACATGATGATTTTGTATTCAAGTTTGGGAATAAGTGTTGCTACTTTTACAAAGATAACATTTGTTATGGTATGCGACACCTTAATAATGGTCTTTATGCATTAGAATATACAATCGATAACGAATCAAGTTTACATGACTCATATCACACCCAGTTGTGACACCACAGACTTGGTCATGTAAGCGAGAATCGTTTAACAAAGCTCTATCAAGATGAGTATTTAGATTCGTTCGAATTAAAATCACTTAACAGATGTAACACTTGGTTCATACAGATGTTTGTAAACCTTTTCCAATCGAAGCTAGAGGTGGATACTCATACTTCATTATTTTTATAGGCGACCTGAGTAAATATGAATATGTCTACTTAATTAGGTATAAGTCATAATCCTTTAAGAAATTTTAGGAGTTCAAGAATTAAGTAGAAAATCAGTTTGGTAAAAAGATAAAGAAATTTTGATCGGATCGAGCTGGAGAATATCTTATTCAAGAGTTTATCGACCATCTCCGGGAGTTTGAGATTCTATCTCAACTCACTTCTCCTTATATACCATGGTGGAATGATGTTAGTGAAATGAGGAACCACACCTTGTTGGACATGATGAGGTCGATGACGAGTCGTGTAAATCTTCCATTATCCTTTTGAGGATATGCATTACAGACTGCGGTGTATACACTACTCCATGTGCCAACAAAGATGAAAAATAGGATTCCTTTCGAGTTTTGGAGTGGAAAGAAACCCATTTGGTCACATACTTGCGTATGTGGTTGCGGGACGTTTGTTAAGCCCACTTCTGTCAACAAACTAGCACCCTGGGACACAAAGTATATCTTTATAGGATATCTCAAGGAAATAAGAGAATATTATCTATACGACTCCTCAAACAAGAAGGTAATAGTGGCAAGACATGTCATATTCTTTGAGTGAGAACACATCTCCAAAAGAAACGGTGAGAGCAAGATTGACTTTTATGAAGTGATGCTCAAGATACACAAAAGTGGACACATGAACAAATTTTGCAAGACTTGTTCCAGTGACACAAGTACTTCGTAGGACTACCAGAAAGATTAGAGAATCAAAGAGACATGGTTTTCTACTCATCGAGGATAATGAATCATTATTGATTGACAATGATGAATGTCTGTCCTACACAAAGGCAGTAAGTAGCTCAGAAGTTGTAAGATTGAAATAAGTCATGAATTATGAGTTGGATTTCACGTATCAGAACCAAGTTTGGGTTTTGGTCGATCCGTCAGTAGATGTAAAACCTATTGGGTGCAAATGAGTATTCATACCTGTTTACAAGGTAAAACGACCAAACCACATTTTGGTGGAAAGGGTGAAAGAGACACCAAGCTTCTTGAATTGGTTCATACAGATGTTTGTAAACTTTTTCCAATTGAAGCTAGAGGTGGACACTCCTACTTCATTATTTTTACCGACAACCTGAGTAAATATGAATATGTCTACTTAATTAGATATAAGCTAGAATTCTTTAAGAAATTTAAGGAGTTCAAAAATGAAGTAGAGAATCAGTTTGGTAAGAAGATAAAGAAACTTTGATCGGATTGAGTTAGGAAATATCTTAACCAAGAGTTTATCGACTATCTCAAGGAGTGAGATTCTATCTCAACTCACTTCTTCTTATATACCACAGTGGAATGAGTTTAGTGAAAGGAGGAACCACGCCTTGTTGGACATGCTGAGGTTGATGATGAGTCATGTAAATCTTCCATTATCCTTTTGAGGATATGCATTACAGACTGCGGTGTATATACTAAACTGTGTGCCAACTAAGATGACAAATAAGATTCCATTCGAGTTCTGGAGGTGAAAAGAAATCCATTTTGTCACATACTCATTTATGTGGTTGCGAGACATTTGTTAAGACCACTTATGACAACAAACTAGTACCTTTGGACCCAAAATATATTTTTATAGGATATCCCAAGGAAATAAGAGGATATTATCTATACGACCCCTCAAACGGGAAGGTAATAGTGGAAAGACATGTCATATTCCTTAAGGGAGCACACCTCCAAAAGAAATAGTGTAAGCAAGATTGACTTCAGTGAAGTGATGCTCAAGATACACATAAGTTAGCACAGGAACAAATTTCACAAGACTTGTTCCAGTGACACAAGTACTTCGTAGGAGTACCAGAAAGATTAGAGGACCATAGAGACATGATTTTCTAGTCATCGAGGATAATGACTCATTATTGATTGACAATGATAAACCTCTGTACTACAAGGAGGCGGTAAGTAGCTCAGAAATTGCAAGATGGTAAGAAGTCATGAATTTTGAGATGAATTTCATGTATCAGAACCAAGTTTGGGTTCCGGTTGATCCGTTAGTAGATGTAAAGTCTGTTGGGTGTAAATGAATATTCAAGAAGAAACTGGACATGGAAGGTAAAGTTAGTACCTATAAGACACAACTTGTGGTTAAAGGGTTTAAGCAACGTCAAGACATGAATTGTGACAAAACTTTTTCACTAGTTGCTATGTTGAAATCAATCAGAATTCTACTTGCCATATCACCTTACCATGATTATGAGATTTGATAGATGGATGTTAAGATAACTTTTCCTAATGGAAACCTTATGAAAGATGTCTATATGATACAACCGAAAGGATTTGTGACACCAGGTGATGTCGGTAAGGTATGCAAGTTGCAGAAATCCATTTATGGATTGTAGCAAACATCTGGGTTATGGAATATTCGCTTTGATGAAGGCATAAGGGAATTTAGTTTTATAAAGAACGAATTTGAGTCTTGTGTCTACAAGCGATTTAGTGAGTGCAGTCTTTTTCCTTGGAAACAAGACACCAGTTTTATAGTCAATCAAGGCATAGTTAAACAAGTGCTTTTCCATGAGAAACTTAAGTGAAGCGGCCTATATTCTAGGGATCAAGATCATTCACGATAGATCTAAGAGGCTACTTAGACCATGTTAGGATACATACATTGATTGAATACTGAAGAGATTTTGTATGGAACAATCCAAGAGAGAATTGGTTCCAGTGTCACATGGTATACATCTCTCTAAGAAAATGTGTCATTTAACACAACAAGAGAGAGGGGATGAGTAGAATCTCATATGCTTCTGTAATAGGATCTATCATATATGTCATGTTATGTACCAGACTTGATGTTGCTTATGCCTTGAGCATGATAGATAGATATTAAATAGACCCAGAAGAACAACATTGGACTGTTGGGAAGATTATAGATGCTAGTTTCCAGACAGATCAGAATGATTTGAAATCGCAGCCAGGATATATCTTCTGTCTCAACGGAGGAGTTGAGCTGGAAGAGTTGAAGGCAACCAGTGGTCGTCAATTCTAAACAGAATTCGAGCATATTGTGGCTTCTGATGCGGCTAAAGAAGCAATTTGGATACGCAACTTTGTCCAGAAGTTTGATGTGGTGCCCAAAGTCACATCCATGCGCGAAGTATATACTTCAGAACTATCACCTCTTGAGTGATTTTTCTTAAAGGGATGAGGTTGTAGTAAACAGATTTTCCACGAAGGAGAACATGGCAGACTCGTTGACTAAAACCTTATCTCAGTAGAAGCATAACCATCATATGAGAGCTAGCAGACTGAAAGTCATTAGCAGTTGACTCTTGTGCAAGTGAGAGTCTGTTAAAGTTGGTGCTCTAGAACCGACTATTTTGTACTTTCAATTACCTGTATATTCATGGTCTTGAATAATAATAAATATCTTATCACATGATGATTGTTCTTTTGCGTAATATTTAATGTGATAATGTCCTTAGAAAATCTGTCGCATCGAAAAGTCATAACAGTTTCCCGGTATGATGAGAATTTTGAAATGCTATGACGATATTTATAAATACATGTTCAATGATCAGATGACATCATCTGACCGGACACAGATGATACAGACTATCAGGGGTAAGAGACTCATAAGGCATTGAAACTTCTTGTAAAGTTTGCCATTGGTAATCTCCAAGAAAGGAGGTTATGAGAACAGGCCCGTTCATAGGAATTTCACATATATTATGTGTTATTGGATATTTCTATTTGCGGACATATGTATTGGTTCTTAAATTTGAGATTATTATTAATGCATATCATGAGTCGCGTACTTAGATGTATTGACGAAAACTATGACGACATATGCTTGCGGTGAGGTATAATATGTTGGGTGCGTCACGAGTTATATGACATTAATGAATAAGTCCATAAAAGACTTGTCCCTTCTGAGTTAATGAAAGTAGATATCTCTGAGCCTTTGATTGGAATGAAATTGCCTGATAAAGTCCATGACCATGATGGTTTTATCAGCATGTTCCTTTCAGGAAAGTCAAAGAAAATATATCAAGCATATAGGTCACATGCGATGCAACCTCCTTGATGAGATCAAGACAAAGAGATTATATTACATAATGAACGTCCATAGGAGGTTATTTTCATTGCGTCATTTAAATTCTCTCTATAAGTGTCTAGACGTGTTGCTAGACGCTAATTCGAGACTTTAGACGAGTTAGTCTAATGCCACTGAGAAAGAGACTTAGATGATCACACACTAAGTGTATACAAAATTTCAGTTAAATTCCATTTGAATTTAATATTAGAATAAAATATTATTTCCAAGTTCCATGGAATAATGTTTATTTGGGTTATGTTGATCGTAAAAATTTAGTCATCAGTTATTCGAGAGAATTTATATGTGAATCGAATATTAAATAAATATTTATTCGCAAGTTTAATGAATGTAATATTTGTAGAATGATAAAAGAGGTGAAACCCAATCCCCAAGGTACTCTCTAAAGAAGGCCTTGAGGTTATTTTATAATGAATAATAAAGGCCACATTGGACCACAGGTCCGATGTGGGATGCAGACTCCAACACTCCCTCTCAAGCTAGGTGTACCTAGCTTGGACACATAAAGAAAAGAGACCAAAGCAACAAGGATACAAAGAAAACAAGAAATGCTGCAAACACTCTCCCTCAAGTTGGACATATCAAGCTTGATTACATAACAAGACGAAATAAAAAGAAACAATCGACGATCGTAGCTCCCCCTCAAGATCGCAGCTCCCCCTCAGGATGATGGATGAAAGATGTCGTGGGCATATTAGAGAAACCACACAGACCGGGCTGGTTGGCGGAGCGCCAGGAAATCCGCACTAGCGGGGCCGGTCGATGATATGCTGGGAAAGCCATACTAGCACCGGGAAAGCCGCACTTGCTGGGCCGACGATGGGAGGCGGTGATTCCGCAGAGTCGTTGCGGGATTTGGCGGCACCAAAGGGTCCAGATCCAAGGCGGTCGAGGTGTTGCACCACGGTGGAGGAAGTGCGAGGGCGTGCCGGCGAACAGGGGAGACAACGCTCTAGATCTGGAAGGAGCACGCAGAAATGGTTCCGTTGGGAAAGGGAGATGGCTGTCGGGAGAGCAGCGCAGGAGGAGGGGGCCGCCGCGCGCATTGAGGGAGCCATAGGTGGAGTGCCCGCGTGGAGGGAGCAACAATGGACAGAGGAGTCGCGAGAGATGAAGAAGATCTGCGGGAGGAGAGAGATCCGCGGCTAGCCGTCGGGATCGCTGTAGGGCGTCGGACGATGAGGCGCAAAGAGGGAGGTGCGCGGGCGGGTGAGGAAGACGGCCGATCGGGTAACTGGGAAGCTAGCAGGAAGTGATCTCGGGTCTCCAGATATGGGGAATCCGGTAGGAGACCTTGTGAGCAGCGTTGGCGCACAGGAGAAAAAAAATGCGGGAAAGGGCAGCGCCGTTATAGAAGGAGCTCTGGCGCGGCGAAGGAGAAAGGGGCGCGACGCAGCGGAGGATCAAACGGTGCTGGAGGGCCATGCGGGGAAGAACCCGCGGCGGGCGGGATGCGGCCAGAGGGTGCCGGCGACAGGAGACTACAGAGGGAGAACCACCGGGGAGACGCGTCGGAGGGAGGGAGGCGGAACCGGGCAGATCCGGGATTCCGCAGGGAAGGAGGCGGCGCAGGGAGAGCCACAGGGAAGGGTGAGGGAGATCCGCCGGGAGGGAGGAAGGAGCCGTTGGGATCTGGCGTCTGGCCATCAGCCGTCGCGCGCGGCGGGAGAACCGACGTGCAAGAGCGGTGCATAGATTAGGCGGAACCGTCGCTCATGAGGCCGACGCGCAATGGAGGATGCCGGGGAGCTGGATCCGTCGGGATCAGGAGGCGCGACTTGAGGTGCGACCTAGGGTGGAGTCGTCGCAAATGAGGCCGATGCGCAGCGAAGGGCGTCGGGGAGCTGGATCTGTTGGGATCAGTAGGCGCGACCTAGGGCGGGGTTGTCGCGCATGAGGCCGACGTGCAGCGGAGGACGTCGGGGAGTTGGATCCGCTGGACAGAACTGGGAGGCCAGCTGGGAAACGAGCCCGGAGGAGCGGCAGCAGAAAATAAACCCAACCCTACATGGGGGGTTGTCGCCCCCCAAAGAGGAATTCTAGAAAAAAAAAACTAGGGAAGGAAAAAAATGGGTGGGAGATTCAGGTTTATAGACCACCCTTTGATACCATGTAGAATGATAAAAGAGGTCAGACGCAATCCCCAAGGTACTCTCTAAAGGAGGCCTTGACCTAAGTATATAAATCTTGTTATATCATTTCTGTTATCGCATTTGATGATTGTTGTGGACAACATTCTCTAGGGAGAATCTTCATATGCTCTAGAGAGAAATCTCTAAAAAACGCTCTAAAAAATGAAAGGTTTCGATCCTCCTCCTCCCTCACAAATCCTCGAGAGAACTAGAAGAAATCCTTCAATCCTCGAAGGAATTCTTACAGTGGTCAACGACGACCGATGCAAGCGAATCATTCGCGCTAGCACTTGATGATTTCCCGATGACGTTCCGAGGTTCGTGGAGCACGTATGGATACCGTTAGCGGGATTCTACACTTGTGTCCTTCGACGCAACGACTGCACGACAGGAAGAGGTCAACTGATTCGACAACGAAGAAAGAATTACATGCTTGAGTAATTCTTATTTATATAAATTAATTATAAATTATATGTGAAAGATCCTGTCTTCGAGGATTCCAGGTTTGCTATTTGTCCAGTTCTGAGGATTTATCCGAGAAAACTGACGAAAAACCATTGTTGGGCACAGGTTTGACCGCCTTTGCTGTGCCCCAGAACCTTTAGTTTATGCGTCCGGCATGTTGGAAATCGTTGCATTGTTCGAGTGTTAGACATTGGTCCCAATTTCAGTCACTTTTCCGGCGGATCGGGGTAGGGGGTGAGGAGGTGGCGTTGTGTTTCCATCCCATACCATTTGTCAAAACAGTTAAATAAGGTATTTCATTTACATAGTGTTTCCATCCCATACCATTTGTCAAAACAGTTAAATAAGGTATTTCATTTACATAGATATCTAGTTTCAACTTGTTTTGACTATTGAATGAATGGATCATTGCATTGTTTGAGTGTCAGACATGATGCTAGTTAAATGTTCCAAGCATTGATGAGTTAACATACAATTTGAGCCCGTACGTGAGTCCCAATGTGTGGAACTCATCTTGTTCCTGTTGATCATGAAATCAACTGATTGAAACATCTGTTATCCGTTGATTTGGGGTTGGATCAACATGTTCTCTTCTAATGGAGTGAGTGGTATGCAAATTGTAAAATTTAGAATGGTTGTGGTTCTTAATTAGATGGGGAATAATCTGATTTTCTTATTAACTTATTTAAGATTAATAAATTATCATCTATTACTTAAACTCATTCAAACATGACCCTAAAATAATTTCTTTTATTAGTGTCCAAGTGGGTAAACTTATCATTGTTATTTTGAATGGAGTCATGCTTCTTTATTATACATTTTTTGATTTGTGTTAGTTATATAATCTTCTAGGCCTTGTGGTCCGTACTTGTGAAGTTGGTGCTATCATTGCACACTTTATTTCTAATTAGTTTTGATATCACAGATGCCTATTAAAGAAGCCTGTCATGTTGCGCTGCAAAAGAGTCACCCAAGCAAACAGAGACTCTGGAAACATGCTTTGGCACGACAGGAAGCCAAGAAACAGGGCCCCACACCTGTTTTGCAGATTGTGAGTAGTGAACATTTTAAATTACTTACATATGCTCATGCATACGCACACACACATTTTGGGAATGATTATTTTCATTGGTGTGATATGCATAATTTTTTAATTAAATTGCACCATTGTCTTTTTGGGATGTTGTTTATTTAGAATGAAATTTAAATCTCTAATTGTATCCCGGTAGTTCACCAAAACTTGGCGTAGCAGGTATCGTATGGGTCAGAATTAAGCAACCGTGGCCCAACATTTGACATGGATATATCTGATTTTATGGACGGTGAACAGCCAATCTCATATGAAAAGGCAAAAAAATACTTTGCGCGGGATCCATCCCAAAGGTGTGTCACTTCTATTCTGGTTTATCTGGTTTGTTGTAGATTTATATTCTAACATGCTTCTTACTTCAGGTGGGCAGCATATGTTGCTGGAACGATTCTCGTTTTAATGAAAGAGTTGGGTGCGCGCTTTGAATATAGTATCAGCATGCTGGTATAAGAAACTATGTTTATATTAATGCTTTCTTGCGCTGGCTGTTAGTGTTGCTGGAAATATTTTATGCTCATGCATCTTTACCTTCATGGTTCTTTCTCTCTCTTGATTCTACTGGGAGTGTGTTTGAATATTCAAGTTACCACAACAGAAACACTATCATCTTATGAACATTTCTGTGTCTACTCAAATTGTGAATTTCACCCTCCATTCGGAATTACATGTGAAAGCAAATCATGATATGTTGGCTTTATTTCAATTTAGTTTGTGTAGAAATGTAAGAGGACCCAATGCCCAAGGTACCTCACTAAGGGAGGCCTTGGGGTTATTTTATAATGAATAAAAGAGATTATATGATACGTCAAGTCCGATGTGAGACTTGACACAACTTATCCTCTAACACTCCACAAAAAAATAAACTGCCATGGATGCTTCTCCCCCTTAAGAAGATAATTGATGATGGAGCTGAAAAAGATATGGCGAACAAGGAATAACGCCCGTATGCACTGCTCACTGGATGTGCTCCACCTGTTGCGCTCCCGCCCATAGCTGCAAAAGAAAAGATCACCATAGAACTCTCATGCTCCCTTGCTGAGCACGACCCTTGCTTGAAGATGCCGGATGAAATGGTGACCGACAAACGGCCTCAAAACAGCCGGGTGAAACGACGCCCGACTAGCGGACCCAAAAGGCCGGGTGATACGACGCTCGTCTTTGCGGACCCAAAATGCCTAGGTGAAATGACGACCGTCTTTGCGGACCCTAAAATGCCGAGATGAAACGGTGTCCGACTTTGCGGACCCTAAAATCAGTTGATAGCAAGGGTTAGAGGAACAATAGGGAGCAGCGGAGAGGCCCGACGGAGATTCGGGCAGCAGATCCAGGCAGCAACAGGCGGTGGGGCAGGGCTGGGTCGTCACGCATAAGGGTTCCAGTGCAGCGGCGCAGGGAGGGCTGGAGATAGAAGGCGCTGCGTTTACAGGGTGGGGCGCTGGGTGCTGTTGCGCACAGGGAGGGCCAGTAGGGGCCGTCGCGATTGCAGGTGGGGTGCAACGGGGATTTTTGTCGCGTTTGCAGGTGGGGCACAACAGTGATTTCCACCGCGTTGAACTGGGAGGGCCGTTGGGGTCGCCCTGTGGGAGGGAGGCGAGCGGGATTGGGGTCGACGCGGAGGGAGGTGCGACGCAAAGGGATCACCGGCAGGGAGGAGGCGCGCCCGGTTAGGGTTGCTCGCAGGGAAGCGGAGCAGAAGGGGGGGGGGCTTAGGCGCTGGAGGTCGGGGTGGAAGGGGATGCCGTCGCGTACGGGGAGGGGTGAACCGTCGGGAATGGGCGCTTCAGGTGGGGGGCGGTGGCAGAAAAGAAGGCCTGTTGGCCATGGGGGCCCCCGGTTAGGGTTGCTCGCAGGGAAGCGGAGCAGAAGGGGGGGGGGGCTTAGGCGCTGGAGGTCGGGGTGGAAGGGGATGCTGTCGCGTACGGGGAGGGGTGAGCCGTCGGGAATGGGCGCTTCAGGTGGGGGGCGGTGGCAGAAAAGAAGGCCTGTTGGCCATGGGGGCCGCCGCACCCAGGGATAAATTCGTAGGTAGGGTTTCTTGCGAAAAAAAAGAGGGAGAGAGGAGGAAGGGAGAGTTTGGGTTAGACCCCCTCTGATACCATGTAGAAATGTAAGAGGACCGAATACCCAAGGTAACTCACTAAGGGAGACTTTGGGGTTATTTTATAATGAATAAAAGAGATTACATGATACGTCATGTGGGACTTGACACAACTTATCCTCTAACAATTTGAATTGAAATTTATTGTTTTGTTACGAACTAGTACATGATTTGAACGAGTTGTTACTTGTGTGTCATCCTCATTTACCATTGGAATGAAAAAGCGAAAACATTCAGTTAAAAATATCAGTACATGCTTCCCTGTAAAAGAAACAAATTAAATGATCATTATTTCAGTTTTATTAGCCTTTTAAGCATATCTTCTAAATCAAACTGTTGACCTTGTTTTTTTTTTTTTTTTTTGGATTCGAAGCAACAAAAACGGACCAAAATTGTTAGGCAAGCTTCAAATAACCTTTATATGTTCGCAAAGTTTATTAGTGCTGTAGTTTTTGAATTTAACTAAATAGGTTAAGTTTAGTGTCTCTTTCCTAAAGCTGCATATGACTTAGGTTTTACCAAGTGCCTGCTTGAAATTTTGATGGGTTGTATTTGTTTCCATTTCTTGATGTTCATTTACGGGTCTTGTATTTGTTGTTTTTAGTCCTTAAATAATATTGATGGTTATGCATTCTGATGCTCTTTTGTGTATTATTGTTTCAATCCGAGGATTTACAACGCACTCTTTTTTTCCTTCCCCTTTTGCACACCCCTGGGCTCTATAGTTGATTAATTTTCTATAACCATGTTGTATATTGATTTTTTGAGGATTCTGGCTATATATTTTTTTAAATGCTTGTTCAGTTGGATAATGTGACATGCATTAATTGACTCCATAAAAAAAATAAGATTGTTTATTGATGTGATTTGTTGCAGTTCTGAGTTTTTGCTCTTGATGTTTCAAATGTACTCATGTTTTATTTCTTGTGCTAAATATTTCAGGTTTCTTCTGCTGTCCCAGAAGGCAAAGGTGTTTCTTCTTCAGCCTCAGTGGAAGTTGCAAGCATGTCGGCTATTGCGGCTGCTCATGGTTGGTCAAGTTCTTGTTATCACTATTTGATTCCTTTTCTCTTTCATCTCCCAGACTATTTTCATTGTGGAACAGTTTAAACTCTTTAAATAATCGACACCAAAAGTTGCTATTGATTTTTTTTTTGATTTTGTAGAATGATATAGAGGAGAACCCAATACCCAAGATGCCTCTTAAGAGAGGCCTTGAAGTTTATTTATAGGGAAATATAAAGATGACAAAACACTCACGTCCGATGTGGGACACAGACTCCAACACCCCCCCTCAAGCTAGGTCTACCTGGCTTGGATGCATAAATAAAAAGATCAAAGCAAAGAAAAACAAAGCAAACAAGAAACACTGAAAACACTCCCCCTCAAGCTGAACATACCCAGCTTGATTACAAAACGAGACGAAACAAAAAGAAATCATCCGCGATCGCAGTTCCCCCTCGAGATGAAAATGATGGATGATGGAAGATGTTGCTGAAATAGTCGGGTTACATCAGTGGTGCGACAAATTGTCGAGACACAGCAAAGGAACCGCGCAGGCGGGGCCGGTCGACGGGGTGTCGGGAGACCCCCATAGGCGAGGCCGGTCGATGGGGCGCCGGGAAAGCCGCATAGGCGGGGCTGGTCGACGGAGTACCGGAAAAGTCGCACAGACGGGGCCGGTCGACGGGCCGCCGAGAAAGCCGCACAGGTGGGGCGGGATGATTGTGCGCCGGGAGAGCCGCGGAGGAGCCGACGACGGTGGGCCGAGTGACAGGGCGCCGCAAGGGCTGATGACGAGGCGCAGCGGAGGAGCCTCGCGATCGTGGCCGGCGAGAGCAGTTGGCACCGGCGACCCAGGTGGAGCGCCGTGAGGGGGGCGGCGCTGCCGTGACTATGGCTAGCGGGGAAGCGTATCAGCACAGGAGTCGTTGCGCTGGAGGTGCCCTCGTTGAAGGCGGAGCAGACGTAATGGAAGTCGGAGGACCAGGCGAGGGGGTGCACAAGCCGTCGGAGTTGGCGCATAAGGGGGTAGGCAGGCTGGCTCACAGGCCGTCGTTTGGAGAGGCCATCGCATGGGGTAGAGGGCCGTTGCGCAGGAGGGCCATTGCGTTGGAGGGTCGGTGTTGCAGGATCTGGAGGGTAGGCTACCAGTGCGGAGGAGCGAGAGGAGGACGAAGAACAGCGCCAGATTCCAATCGATGAAAGGCACCTCATATATCGGGGAAGACGATCGGGAAACCCTGGAGAAGAGGGATTCCGGGCCGGCGACGGGGTGCAGCGGAGGAGCCACGCAGGCGGGCCGACAATGGGGCGCTGGGGTAGCCGCTTGTTGCGCAGGGGGCTGTCGCACAGGGCGACTCGCAGGAGGGAGCGCCGTCGGCCGTCACATAGGGGCTGAGGCGCGGAAGGGAGCCGATGCATGGAGAGAAAACGAGGGAGAGACGTGCAGGAGGTGGAGGGAGGGACGATGACAGATAACCTATGGCTCTCTCACCATGGAGGCCGCCGCCCCCTTTGGGGGGGGATCGAAGATTTTCTTCGAGAGAAAAGAGAGAGGGGACGGTCAGGCCGGCAGTCGGAGCTCATGATGGTTGGGGCTCCCAGATCTGGCCAGGATGCAGTCGCGCATGAGGGAGGACGAGCGGCGCAACACGGACGAGTGGCGGCGTCGGGCTTGGCGTGGTCCTTGTTGGCCGATGGTGGCCTCGACGACGAGGTGTAGTAGCACATGGCGGAAGGGATTGTGCAGGGTGTAGACGCGGAAGGGGCACACCGGGAGGGGCCGTCGCAGGATGGAGGGCGACACGCAGGGAGTGCTCGCGATGGGGCTCCTCCGGCAGGGAGGAGCGGCGCACAAGGGTCCCGTGCGCTGGGAGGGGTGACGACAGATGACTTATGGCTCCCTGGCTATGGAGACTGCCGCCCCCTTGGGTTAAATTGTTGGTTTTCTCCGAGAGAGAAGAGAGGGGAGGGCGGGCTAGGGTTAGAGAACCCGCTCTGATACCATGGAGGCCGCCGCCCCCTTTGGGGGGGGGGGCGGGGAATCAAAGATTTTCTTCGAGAGAAAAGAGAGAGGGGACGGTCAGGCCGGCAGTCGGAGCTCATGGTGGTTGGGGCTCCCAGATCTGGCCAGGATGCAGTCGCGCATGAGGGAGGAGGAGCGGCGCAACACGGACGAGTGGCGGCGTCGGGCTTGGCGTGGTCCTTGTTGGCCGATGGTGGCCTCGACGACGAGGTGTAGTAGCACATGGCGGAAGGGATTGTGCAGGGTGTAGACGCGGAAGGGGCACACCGGGAGGGGCCGTCGCAGGATGGAGGGCGACACGCAGGGAGTGCTCGCGATGGGGCTCCTCCGGCAGGGAGGAGCGGCGCACAAGGGTCCCGTGCGCTGGGAGGGGTGACGACAGATGACTTATGGCTCCCTGGCTATGGAGACTGCCGCCCCCTTGGGTTAAATTGTTGGTTTTCTCTGAGAGAGAAGAGAGGGGAGGGCGGGCTAGGGTTAGAGAACCCGCTCTGATACCATGTAGAATGATATAGAGAAGAACCCAATACCCAAGATGCCTCTTAAGAGGGGCCTTGGAGTTTATTTATAGGGAAATATAAAGATACAAAACACTCACATCCGATGTGAGACACAAACTCCAACAAATTTAATGCAAGTTTTCTTGGAAAGAGCCTACTATGAATGAGTTTCTCCTATGAATTATATAGCAGAAGCTGCTGCACTTGGGAGAATGATTCGATATTGTTTATAATGGTTGTTTTGATTAAAAATTTTAGTTCTATTACCATGATATTGCCACCCTTGAGAATGGTAGAAGAAATTTCTGTCCATGTTTGTGTGTGAGAGGGAGGGGGGTGGATACTTGAGTTTATGATGGAAAGGTTGATAGATCAGCAAAATAGAAGGGAACGAGTAGTAGAATATGTTGTAAAAAAATGCTTGAATCTAAACCCAATAACTTCAATCAAATTGACCCTGAGACTGAGACTGACATTTATACACTTCAATTCAAGTATTAATTAACCATTTTGCTAATAATAGGGATTTCACTTGGTAATTGTTGGACCCCATTTCAGTTTAATGGGTATTTCTGAGTCCCACATCGGACTTACCCTCCTTGTATTTTGTTTCACTCATCTATAAAAGAATGTCTCCACCTCTCATTGAGGTAAGGAGAATTCACCTCCTACATGGTATCAGAGGGAATTTAATTTCGACCCCTCCCTCCCCTGCGGATTCCCGGTTCTGTCCGGCCCCGCCTCTCTCCCCTCTGCCCTTTGTGTTTTGTCCTCCTTTTTCTTTGTGGGACTCAATCCAATCTGGGCATGTCCAGCTTGAGGGGGAGTGTTGGACCCCATTTCAGTTTAATGGGTATTTCTGAGTCTCACATCGGACTTACCCTCCTTGTATTTTGTTTCACTCATCTATAAAAGAATGTCTCCACCTCTCATTGAGATAAGGAGAATTCACCACCTACAGTAATAAATTGAACAGCTAACAAATTGGAACAATGCATTTTCAAATGTTTTCATAATCATCCACACGGGCCTCCCTTATTTTGAAGCCTTTTTTCTAGTATATGTGTGAAGTGGCAGGTTATTATCAAAGGCATAATTGAGAAACAGGGATGGAGTTTTTTTTGTTCTGGAGAGGGGTGAGAGTACTTGTATGACTGCAAGATTGACACACATTTAGCAGCTTGGTCATCTAGACAGAGTAATGACCATTTATGAATGATTTAGATTTGGTATTTCAACACTGAGAGTTGTGTTTATAGAGATTTATGCCATATGGCCAATCCTGCTCCATCTTAAACTCCAAAGATTTGTGGGTATCTTATATTGAGAGATGGCCTTTCACGCCAACCTCCTTGACCAGGAGTTATAAAAGACCTTCAATGAAAAAACGCAGGCCTAATTATGCTGCTTGTTTATCTTGTATGCTTCTTCAATGCTTGAGAATTAGAACTTTGAGAAATTTTCTTTTTATGTTTTACAGTTCTGCTTTATGATGTAGTTAATGTTGATAAAAAAGTTTCTATTCAAATTTGTTGATGTTTTTTCCGTTATTGGAATTTTATCTTTTTTATTGCAGGACTGAACATAAGATCCAGAGATCTTGCATTACTCTGCCAGAAGGTTGAACCTTGGAATCACCTTCCTGTCAAAGTTAATTTTTAATTAATTGGTTATCTGCATGATGCCCAAAACCTGCACTTCTGCATGTTATCTTATTTCATAGGTAGAGAATCACGTTGTTGGAGCTCCATGTGGTGTCATGGACCAGATGACTTCAGCCTGTGGTGAAGCCAACAAACTTCTTGCAATGCTCTGTCAGGTGTTGTGATTATTAGTCTGCCACTTTTTCAAAGGGTGAAGGGGTTTAGGATTAGGGGATCTTGCTTTTTATGGTATTATAAATTATTGATGTGTTAATGATATGCTTTGACGAATGCAGCCTGCTGAAATTGTGGGGCTTGTTGAAATTCCTAGCCACATTAGATTTTGGGGAATTGATTCCGGAATACGACACAGGTATTATATTAAGCTTCTCATCATGATTTATTATTATTATAGTTGTCATTGTTATATTTAATCTGTTTTGCTTGAATTCAAATTTATTTTGGAGGAAATAATAATGAAAGTGAAGGGATTTTGGAGGGGACAATGCTTGTTTTAACATATCGGAAATGATCAACCAAAATTGATTTATGCCACGGGATCTTCCATTCATTTGGATTGAACTCCTTCCTCTTTGGGTATCCATGAATTGTATGAATCTCCCAATGCTTGGGAAGGATTTCCTTCAAGCCACCGTTTGTTAGAACCTTTAGTTAAAGGCTTGAAGAAAACGGGAGCTTCGGTTACAACCCTTGTAAACCAACCCATGGTTCAATTCTCATAATGAATGTTTAACGTTTAAACAATCAATATGGACGTTCAAGCTCCTCAAATCATCATCGCATGATGATCAAACCGAATATGATTGCTCTTGGTAGTAGAAAGAGGCTGAGTCACGCTTTATCGCATAACATTTACATTGCCATGTATAAAACCACGCCATAGTGACCTTCATTATGTCGTGGTTTACACCAGCACAAACCACGACGTGGTTTAAACCACTATGTTGTGGTTGACTTTAGTGCATATTTCTAACAACAAGACGCTGAGGTATTATGGGACAAACTAAAAGTAAAAAGAATGAGAAAAGAAAGTAATCAGAGGGAACAGACCAGCAACAGGTCCTTGAAACTACATGTGCATCCAGTCCATTGATTCAATAAAAATGATCCGTGTTCCAAAATCGCTGTGATAGAAATTGGTCTCATAAAAACTATCATTTCTTAACGCTGTGATAGAAATTGGTCTCATAAAAACTATCATTTCTTACTTAACACTGCAGATTTGCTTAAGGTCCAAAATAGTTTACTGTCCTTCATTGAAGTCTTGTTTCCTATGTTGTAAGGATTTTTGATGGAAGGTGTTTGATAAAGTGAACAAGAAAAAGAATGGGAATGATGTTTAAATGTACGTTTTGTCTGAGAAATTTTTATAATAGAATAATATAAAAAAATTTATGATAACAAAAATACCCTTTTTCCTCCAATTACTCGGATCCTCAAGAGTCCCATAAATTGTGATGAGTGGGTGTTAGGGGGACATTTTTTTAAACAAAAAAAATGGGATTTCCAAGAATCCGATAAATCTGTTCACCCCTGCCCCCTTGTGAATTCATTTTCCTTCATTTAATAGTATTTGGATCCCCAAGGAATTCTTATTCTCTTGCACCAAAGACTGGAAAATCCATTTTGCATTCCCTTCCCCATTCCCATGCTCAAAACCCCTCATATTAAACATAGCCTGAAAGTCAAGGCACTGTTTGGCATGCGGGGCTAAATAGGAATTAATGGGATCAGTATAATTTTTTAGACTTATCTCATATGTTACTGTATCTGGTGGGTCATAAGGATTGATTTGTAATCCAGGTTAATTTCTTACCATTGTGCTTATTCAAAATTGGGGTTTTCGGATAACAAATAATGACAGGCCGGTTGATTAGATCGCATCCTGCCTTGAAATCCCTGGCTCAGAAGCTGATAGGAATGCGTAGGGGTTGTGTAAGGGGAATGGCCATGGGCAGTAGTGTAATTCTCTAGGGGTTTGTTGGGTTAGCTGGAGTTGTTGGGAAGTGGTTAGAGGGAGAATATTCTATGGGGCCAGGTGGATAGAGGTGGGATGGAAAGAGGTTATAAAAGGGGAAAAGAGAAATTGCACAGGGGCGTTTAGGAATTGGCCAGCTGGGGTTGGGCAAGAGCTTCTTGGGGGCTCTTGAGTTTCTTCTCCATCTTTTACTCTCCTCCTCTCTACCTGTACTTCTGCTCTGTTTTTATCTCTAGTTGAATATAAAGAAGGTTGTCCTCTGTTTTTCTTCATCAATTGGTCTAACCTGCCGCACCCTGCTGTCTCCTCTACTTGGTGCGCACTGCCAATGGAGACTAGGTTTCAGTCTCGTCTGGAGGGTGTCGAACAGCGCCTCGGGGCGCTCGACCTCAAAATAGATTCAACATTTTCCACCCTGATCTCGGCCATAGATACTCTCACCGCCCGACAAAAATCTTGGGAACAGGCGCACCTTGAACAGGCCGAACGCGCGTGCCAGGCACAGGCTCATGACTTCGCCGAACTTCAAAAAAACATCTCTGCCCTGGTGCGCTGCTGGGAGAAGGCCCCACAACACAAAGAGGCACCTCTTTCCTCTGTTTCTGATTTATCGGCCTTGCACACCATGGAGTCTCCCGCACTTGATTAGCCCGGTTGGGTTCTGACTATATCACCCACCCCCGCCGACCTTTGGCCCAAACAGAGGGTCACTGGTCGCCACATCGACTTACCAGTTTTTGATGGCTCGGATCCTCGCGGTTGGATTACGTGAGTTGAGCTGTTCTTCAGGATTAATCAAACACCGGATGCCGAGAAGGTCTCGTTTTCCCAACCTTGCATGGAAGGCGTTGCAATCAATTGGTTTACCTTCATACACGAGGCTTGGCCGGGAGCGTCTTGACCGACTTTCAAGGAGGAGCTCATGGAGCGATTCCACTGAATCGAAAATACAAATGTCCCTTCTACGTCACCTGTTTCTGCAGGGAGTTTGGTTTCCCCTGCCACTGTTAATGCACTGCCACACAGTGTTTCCGGCCCTTCAGTTGTTGCAAACAATACAGCCCTCGAGCCCATTCCTTATACAACTGGTGAGGCTAAGAAAAACGCCTTGGGACCCGAGGCGAGTTCTGGGAGAAGCAGCATGATTCATCCACTGATTTCCTCTATCGGTAGCAAAAGGTTTCCCCCACAGGTTGCCAAGTCAGGTGAAGGACCTGTCCATGCCGACACAACTACGGAAGGTGTTGCTGCTAGTATGGCTGGAAACTTTTTCGCCAGTGAGGATGGGGAAGTGTTGGAGGAGGTGGGAAATGCACATAAGGTGGCAAACATACAAGTAGGCGCTGAAGGCATTAAGCTAGCGTTGCAGGGAAAGATCACTCCCTGCCAACTCCGCGACAAAAGAAAGAAGGCTTGATCTATGAAGTAGGGAGGATCACTTGGGAGATTGCATGGTGTGCATGTGCAAAAAAAAAAAAAAAAAAAAAATAACACATCACTCAGGACCACGACAGCATAGTTCTAAATCAGCAGTGCTGTCCTATTATGCACTAAGCAGGAAATGCAGTGATGATTTGGAGCAGAGCCATGCAATGGGGGGTTGTGGAAACATCTCTGGATGTGGTTAATATGATATTTACCTCACTTATGTCCTTGCTCAGGGGATCCCCTATCCTAAAACATTGGGCATGCGCCAATGACTTATATTTGGAGTACAAGCCACCTATTGGGGACCTGCAACAATTCTGGGAGTTCCAACTTGAACACTTGTGGGCTCTCCAGCAAAGTAGTCTCAAAATTGTTCATCCCAATGTTGTTGATGAATGTTGGGTGTTGGATCCACTTCTGGTTTTGGGAGAAGTCTGTGCTGGGAATAAGAAAGGTCCAAGAAAAAAAATGTTGCTCCTAGTGGACATATACTATTGTGCTCTAGATGAACTTAAAGCTGTCATGGAAACAAGGAAAATGAAGGAAAAGGAGACAACGAGCGGGCGGATTTTGGAAAGGGAATTAATGCGCACCTCGACTATCTTGATATACACATTCAGATCCCCATCACGTTGTCCACCTTGAGGACAAGGTGGATTTCAAGGGGTTGACAGTGATAGGAACGCGTAGGGGCTGTGTAAGGGGAATGACCAGGGGCAATAGTGTAATTCTCTAGGGGGGTTTGTTGGGTTAGCTGGAGTTGTTGGGAAGTGGTTAGAGGGAGAATATTCTGTGTGGCCCAGGTGATTAGAGGTGGGATGGAAAGAGGTTATAAAAGGGGAAAAGAGAAACCACATGGGGGAATTATTCAGTCTAAGGAATTGGCCGGCTGGGTTTGGGCAAGAGATTTCTGGGGTACTTTTGACTTTCTTCTCCATTTCTACTCTTCTCCTCCCTACCTGTATTTCTGCTCTGTTTTTATCTCTAATTAAATATAAAGATGACTGTCCTCTGTTTTTCTTCATCAGAAGCACTAACAATAGCTATTTATATTCCCACATGGTTGCCTCATTTGCTTGTACGTCACTTTGGTTTAAAAAAAAATCGAGGACAAGCGAAACCAAAGAGGTTACCAAAACCAATGAAAAATCACCTCTTTATAAATCATCCTCGAAGTATGTGCAGAAATGATGCCTTTTCAAATTTAATTCTACGTTGAATTTAAATGATGTATTTTCTTTTGATCAGGCTGCACGTTTCAGATGCTAGATTACCAATTTTTTGCTACTTTCAAGTTTAAATCTGTCGAACCATCAAAGCTACTTATTGATTTTCATCTCCAATGTAAACCTCTCTCGGCATTATTCATTCTCTTATTATTATTATTTTTTGTCCTTTTGATTTTTTTCCATCCAAATTTTATTTTTCCTATTATAACAATTTGAGAAATTCTTAGTCATCCTGCTTGCACTTTCTTGCACTACAGTGATCGCAGCCTAGGCATACCACATACTGCATCTGGGTGATTATTTTAACCAACCAAAACACTTAACAAGGAGCTCCTCTAGTTGCAATGTCCTCAACTTAAGCATTCAACCAATGCCCTAGGTGGAACATTATTTTAAATCATTGAAACACTTAGCAGAGACAATTGAAGGGTCCTGAAAGATTTCCTTCATCAGATAATACAGCAAGGTAGAACGTTCTAGTCGCTTTGCAGCTTTCGTCCCAAGAAATTTCCAAAAGGGTTGGGCAGTCTTGGATACTAGGTGTCTAAACTATTTGAATGATGGTGAACTGGATGACATTTTCCTTTATGAGCAATACACTTTAGTGAAAGGTGATCAATGGTGGGATACTAGTATCTCTGCTCCAATAACTCGATGTATCCTGTGTAAATTTTTCTCTTAAGAATTTTTGTTTCTGTTATTAGTGAGTTAAACGTGAGGTTGACTGTGGGAGTTGTATTTGAATTTAGTCACTCAGATTATTTCTCTATTGAAATCATTTGCTTTGGCTTTGGTACACTGAGGTTAAATGCTGGCTTGACATAGGCTGCAGTGCTGCTTAAAGAATTGAATTCTGACACACCCTAAGTCAGTCTGCTGTTATTAGGAAAAATTCTATCACCTTGAAATTCTTAGCAGCATTCATGTTCCACTTCTAGTCGATGCATGTTGCTATTTCGTATTCTATTGTTTTTTTTTCATAGAAACCATAACAGCGTATTTTTTTATTGGTGCCATAATGGACTTCTTTTCTTTTTCAACTTTGTAACTCCTGGTTCTTTGTAATAATTTGCAGCATCGGGGGTGCGGATTATGGATCTGTAAGAATAGGTGCCTTTATGGGCCTCAGGATGATAAAGTCTATCGCATTTGGCATGATCTCTAGGTCATTATGCAATGGTTATGTGACAAACTTTGAGGATTTAGAGGATGAAGCTATTCAGTTATTTGAGGCTGAAGCTTCATTAGATTACCTGTGCAATCTGTCACCTCATAGGTAGGTACTTTTATTTAGCTTTTATTTTCAATATACTGTAATGATCCCAACTTCCTATTCTCTGATTCAATCGGAAGAGCTTGTCTTGGAGCTTATATGCAACTATCTTTTTTAAAGAAAAAGCCTTAGCAGCCGTAATTATATTTTAAAGATCTACCTTTCATTTTTAGTTCTACTTCTAAGTACCAACAATTCCAAAATTCATGACATTCTCTAATGTCAAGTGTTACCTGTGATTCACGTATCACAATATAGGAAAAAATAACTGTTCACAAGAATTAATAAAATTAGTTAAAAATTATTAGACATATTGAATTTATCCCCAATTATAGCACACTTCTAAAAATACTGCTAGTTTAACATTCATGCTATTTTCTCTCATAATAAATGGAGCTCATTTATTAGAAAATAAAATTTCTTTTCCTATATGCTGGACTCAAATTTGTATTTGTTGAGCTCATGGTTGGTTTAGAATGTAATCCTCAACAGCTGTTATTCTTCTTTGCTTTTATTTCTTCTAAAATTAACTCATTATGCAGATATGAAGCTTTATATTCTAAGATGCTTCCTGTATCTATGCTTGGTGAAACATTTCTGGATAAATATATTGACCACCATGACCCAGTCACAGTAATCGACAACAAACGAGCATATATAGTGGCAGCACCAACAAAACATCCTATATATGAAAATTTTCGAGTCAAGGTTAGTTTGTCTTTGGTGAAGTGATTGATTGTTCTAGAGTTGAAGCTTGTTCACTAAAATCACCCTTTATTGAAGGGTTGCCTAGTGGAAATTTTTTTACACTTAGGGAGCATGCTTTCTACACTTTGAAAATAGTCAGTTTTTATCTCTTTAGTGGGATTATCTTGTTGTGTGATCACCATTTTATGTTGGATCTCTTAAGTCTTATAATTAAAGCTTTGATTTTTGTTTGGAACCTTTGAAGATCTGCGAAGTCCTATTGATGGAAATTTGTCTAAAAATAGATTATTTGTAAACGATACTTTGAATATTAATTGATTCTCCAAAAGTTTTATAAAATTGCAATGTCAGAGGCTGCCTCACTCTTTTAAATTAAAATAAAGAATGACAAGCACACGTTCCCCCCAGAGAATTCCTTTAGTATATCAGGACCAACACCTGGTGAAATACAGTTCGGTAGACGGAGAGAAGAGAAGAATTCAGGGAAAAGAAACTGCAAGAGGAGACACCTTTGATGAAGATGAGCAGCCAGGAAAACCGTGGTATTCATATTAATGGCTACTACCAAGCAGAATTACAGCAGAAGGATAAAATAGGCGAGGAGGAGAAGAAAACACTTCTGGTTGAGGACTCTCCCTCAAACCTGCCCAAACCCCAGGCCGTAACAAACCACCAACTCCCTGCCCTCTCTCTCCTCATCCCCTTCCCTTTTAACCACTTACCCGTGGGAATCCCTTAACAAACTCCTAGTAGGGCCCACGATAGTTTGTTAGTCTGTTGGAGCTGGTGTGGGGACTGTCTTACCCCTCCTGGAATATACTTTCCAGGTGGCGGGTCCCTTGCTCTATCACTGCCCCCTTTCGGAAGATTAGTATTGTCTGCAAGACTGAGTGTAGGGAATTGATTGCGGAGGACAAAGTCATCTTTCCAAGCGGCATGTTCGATTGGGCGGCCCCTCCACTGAACCAACCACTGGGGAACGACAACCCCATTGTGTTGGATGGTGCGGTGAGACAAGACAGTTTCAGGTTTTGCTGCTACTATGGAGTCATCATCCAGGTCATTGGGTAGGTTTGAAAAAGTGCTGTGTGCCAAGAGCTTTTTTTAACTGAGACACATGGAAGACTGGGTGGATGCGGGACGCAGGGGGGAGATCCAGCCTATAGGCCACTGGGCCAATCCCTTGAAGCACTGTAAAGAGACCAAAGAACCGGGCAATGAGCTTCTGGTTGATATGGGAAGCCACTGTGGTTTGGCGGTGAGGGCGGAGTTTCAAGAAGACTGAATCACCCGCTTGGAAGGACCGGTCCTGCGCTGGTGATCAGCCTGTTGTTTCATGGTATGCTGGGTGCGGTGGTGTTTAAGCTGCTGAAGGGCCCCATCGTGGTCCAATAAAGTCTGCTCCACTGCCTCCACCTGGATCTCATTGGGGAGGAACAAAAATGTTGTTGGTGGTTTGCGCCCATAAACAACTTCAAACGGGGAGGAGTTAATAGATGCATGCCCAGTGTTGTTGTAAGAAAATTCGGCCCATGGAATCTAAAAAGACCACTGTTTCGGCTGTTTTCCGGCAAAACATCTGAGGTAGGTTTCTAAACACCTATTGATCACTTCAGTTTGACTATCTGTTTGCGGATGGTATGCGAAGCTCATGTTGAGTTTCGTATCCTGTAATCGGAAAAGCTCAGTCCAAAAGTGACTCATAAAGAGTGTCGTGATCACTAATAATGGATTTTGGGATGCCATGGTGCCGGACAATGGAATCTAAAAAGACCACAGCTTTGGCTACTCTTCGGCAAAACATCTGAGGTAGGTTTCTAAACACCTATTGATCACTTCGGTTTGACTATCTGTTTGCGGTTGAGTTTCGTATCCTGTAATCAGAAAAGCTCGGTCCAAAAGTGACTCATAAAGAGAGTGTCGCGATCACTAACAATGGATTTTGGGATGCCATTGTGCCGGACAATCTCGCGGATGAATATTTCGGCCACTCCCTTGGCTGTGAATGGGCGCTTGAGGTAGATAAAGTGGACATACTTAAAAAGTCTGTCAACAACCACTAGGGTGACATCAAAGCCCTTGAATTTTGGGTGGCTAGTGATAAAATCTGTGGAAAGATCTTCCCATATGACTGCTGGAATTCGTAAGGGTTGCAGCAACCCTGCGGGTGACAATGCCGAATACTTAAAGCGTTGATGGATTTGGCATTGCTGGAAGTAGTCCATGATTTGTTGACGCATGCCTGGCCAATAAAGATTAGCACCCAATTTTATATAGGTTCGATAGAAGTCGGAGTGCCCCCCCTGAGGTGATTCATGAAACTTTGTGAGTAGTTTAGGAATCCATGGGTAAGAGGCTGAAAGTACCAGCGTGCCCTTATATAACAGGGTGCCGTGGGTCAAGGAAAAGTTTTTGGGGGCGGTGCTGTCAGAAAGCAGCTGCTGTTTAATCTTGTTGAGAACTGGATCAAGTTGGACATCTTCCACCAGGGTAGTTCTGTTGCGCTAGATTGGAAAAGATTCACAGAGGTGAAGCTCCAAGGTGTCCTCCTTTCTGGAGAGAGCATCAACATCGGAATTTGTGCGTCCCGACTTATATTTGACTTCGAAGTGGTAGCCTAACAATTTGGCACGCAAACATTGCTAATCTGGGGTGGTAATTCGCTGCTTTAGTAAGAATTGGACTCTACGATAGTTGGAAAAAACTGTAAAAGGCTGGCCTAATAAGTAGGGCCACCGGCGTTGAAAGACAAGGACCAACACCATAATTTCCTTCTCATAGGGGACTTGGACAGATTCCTGGCAGTTGAGGCTTTACTGAAGAATGCAATAGGTCTGTGCTGCTGCATGAGGACGACACCAATGCTGTGACCCGAGGTGTTGCACTCTAGAGAAGTCTGGCAGAGAAAGGATAGGGGGCTGTGGTGAGTATCTAAATGACAAGGACCAACACCATAATTTCCTTCTCATAGGTGGACTTGGACAAATTCGGGGCAGTTAAGGCTTTATTGAAGAATGCAATAGGTCTGTGCTGCTGCATGAGGACGGCAGCGATGTCGTGGCCCGAGGCGTTGCACTATATTTCAAACTGTTTGGAGAAGTTTGGCAGAGCAAGGACAGGGGCGGTGGTGAGTATCTGTTTTAAGTAATGAAAGACGTTCTGCTCAACAGGAGTCCATTGGAAGCCTTCCTTGCGGGTGAGCAGCGTGAGGGGTTGGGCAGTGCTACCATATTTGTGGATGAACTTCCGGTAGTAGCCTGTAAGGCCGAGGAAGCCACAAACACCCTTGACCATGAGAGGGGTCGGCCAGTCCAACACGACTCTGATTTTTTCCGGATCCATCACCACGTCTAGATGGGAGATAATGTGGCCTAGATACCCGACTTCGCGGTGGGGGAAGGAGCATTTCTGCTGGTTGGCAAAGGAGTTGTCATGTAAAATCTGCAAAAAGTGCTGCAAATGGGAGTGCCACTCATGGCTGTAAATGAGAATGTCATCGAAGAAAATGAGAACAAACTTTCAGAGAAGAGGCCGAAACAAATCATTCACGATAGCTTGGAATAGTGACTTTGTTGAGAGCTTGGTAGTCCACACACAGACACCATGATTTTTTTTAACTAATAACACTGGACTAGAATAAACACTCGTGGTTGGCCGGATGGTGCCCACATGAAACATTTCGCGAACCTGTTTCTCAATTTCGTTCTTTTGCAATTGCGGGTACCGATAAGGCTGTACTGACACCGATCCTTGCCTGGGAACTAGGGTGACTCGATGGCCAACTGGACATTGTGGAGGGAGGCCCCGGGTGGTGGTGAAAAGTGACTGGAGGCCCTTCAAAAGTTGTTGCAGGTCGTGGTGTTGAGCAGAGGGTAGTACTGGGTCCATCTGGTCTGAGGGGTTGGTGCGGTCAGGGCTAATTAACCAATGCAAGGAGGAGATAGTCTGGTCTGTGTGGGTGGCGCCATGAAGGATATGAGAAGTGTCCCCATATGTGAACTTCATTGTCATGCATTTCCAATTAATGTTAACCTCGCCAAGCGTATGCAACCATGCGCAATCCCCAAGATCAAGTCTAAACCCTCGATATCCAAGATGTGAGCAGTGAGCAAGCAAGTGTAGATACCCATGGTTAACTGGAAAGGTTGGCAGAAGCCATGAGACCAACTGATAACCATCGCCAAACTTGACACATTGCTTTTGGGTGTCAAAGATCGATAACCCGAGCAAAGTTGTGAGTTTGAGAGTGATAAAATTGTGTGTTGCGCCTCTGTCCAAAAGCACTAGGATGGGGATGTTGCAGACCTGGCCTTAGACCTTCATGGTCGTGAGGTTGTCCTGGCCGTGCATGTGGAAATAAGAACCGGAGCCATGGTTTTCCAGGACTTGACACTCAACTGGATCACCAGTGTCGTTGGCCACGTCCTCTGGCAGTACTGGCTCAACGGCAGCAGAGTCCCATTTTGCGATGGTCATCCCATTCCTGGATGGATAACTGATGGACCCTGCATCTGCCAAGGGAACCCGAACAAGGTGCCCTGTGACCTGGTACATCAAGGAGAGGAGTTGGCCGTTTGTTGTTGTGATGAGGAGAAGTATTTGGCTGCAGACCGAGGTTTAATGTGGAGTGCCATGGGGTGCCTTAGTGACTAAATTGTGGATGGGGGCCACTACCCCGGATAGAGAGTCCTACACCTTTGCGGACAACTAGTTTGACGTGGCGAGCCAAACGCATTGCCTGAAGGTGCATTTCAGGGTTGTGTATCCGGACCTGGTTGCAAATTTTTTCACGCAAACCGTGGAGAAAGTAGCCTACATATTGCTCTTCCAGTTGGCGGGGGAGGAGGGAGGCTAAACATTCGAAGTGCTCAATATACTCTTGGTCGGAAGAACAGTCCTGCGTGGGTGATCCAGTCGTGAGGGTCCGAGCCGTCGAAAATTGGTAAGTCGACGTGGCAGCCGGTAACCTTCTCTTCAGCCCAATGGTTGCCTGGTGTGGGAGATAGTCTGAGCCCTACCAGACTGATCATGTTCGGGGGGATCCATGACGCGTGAAGCTGATACATCAGAAACATTGGGAGGATGTACCTCGATGTGTTGTGGAGCTTTTTCACAGCGGCGCACCAAAGCAGAAATAGTTTTTTGGAATTCAGTGAAGTTCCGCGCTTGCGCTTTATAACGACCCAAGCTTAACGTACATAGATATTAAATCATTTTGCGGAATATTTCATACATTATACAAACACACGCCCAAAGACCGTATTGTTTTAGTGCCTTTGGAAAAATGGAACACAAACTTCTAGTCTGATGAAAGATCTTCAATGTTTTCCACAAAGATCTTCCCATTTAGTATTCCTATCTAAAACCTTTTTTTATAACCCAGGGAAAAGAAACATATGAAAAAAGTGAGTTCAGATGCTGCAAGTACATAAACAAAACATTTGAAAATCATATCCTGTATATCAAAGATCATGATATCGTGTCATGGAATAAATCATAGAAGTTGATAAAGAATCAAAGAACCTATTCCATGAGAGCATAACATAAGACATGAAATTGTGGCATATACATAGTCATAGAAAATCATTTCCATATTAGTCGGGGCTCGTTGCCAAGACCATCATAGCAGACAAAAGTCTTTACTGAACCGAGTTCACTCCCCGTTCTAGCCATGTATTACTGAATCGAGTTTACTCTCGTTCTAGTCTTGTATTACTGAACCGAGTTCACTTTCTGTTCTAGTGCTGCCTATCTCATGAGATATAAATCTTTACCCAATGTATTGGAGGGAGATATAGGTTCCACTCGTTACATAATGAAAACCATACATATGTATGCCATAATAACGTAAATCATATGAGAACCCATAAAAAAAATTGAGTTTTAGAAACATTTTATCATAACATAATTCATGAAAAAGAAACAAAATTCCTAAGTACCAATCCATCATAAACATAAACCATTCAGAGAAAGAATAAGAATGATATTGTTGGATCATATTCCCAGTAAAACATAAGTAACATCAAATAACGTTGTCTTAGATGAAAAATGATTTTGAAAGATCACTTGAAATAATTCCTGAGAAAAATATTCTTTTCATTTTGGAAAAAACGCTTTTTAAATTATAAAACATTTAGCAAACCTTTTTCATTGAAAATAACCTTGAAAACTTATAAAGGAATCTTTGAAAACTATTTTAAACATTTTTGAAATCCCTTTTCCTTAAAAATGCCTAACAGATCATTTAAAACACTTTCAAAACATTTTTAAAAAACATTGATTTGAAGGAACCCATAATTCTGACCGAAGAGTCGCCGACCCGCCTTTGCAGATGCCCCTCCCGTGGAATCCTCGCTTCTCGTCGCCGACCCCTCTTGCGGAATCCCCGCCTCCTGTTGCCAGCGCCTCCTGCAGAATCCCCACCTCCTATCGTTGGCCCCTCTCACCCACTGGGCTTTGCCCAGACATGCTCACCGGTGCCATCTGCTCTCGTCGGCCTCGACCGCGAGACAACCCCCTCGCCTCGACGACGGCCCTCCCGCACGGCACCCCGTGCCCCCGTCGTCGACCCCTCCTGCGCGGAAGCCCCACACCCTCTCGTCGGACCCTCCTGTGTGGGAGCACCGCACCCCGTCATCGGCTGCCTTGTGCCCCCTCGCCGACCTACCTGCGCGGCTCCTCTGCTGCGCTCGGCGCAACAAGCGACAATCCTCGACGCCCGTCTTTGCATGCATCCCTTGCGCTCGTCGTCAGTCGTCCGCCTCTCCTACTAGGTCGCGACACCTCCTCCATCCGACGATCGTCCCTCCTGATAGATCCAGCCCCGTCGGTTGCCACGCCAGATCAGGCGCTGCCCATAAGCCATCGCCTCCTAGCTGGCTGGCTCCTCTTCTCGGAGATCCGCTGGACCCGGGCTGCTCCGTCGGGATTCCACTCGTCAACTGTCGCCAGCCACCGTGACACCAGCGGCGCCACGCCTCCCTACGCGATGCATCTCTATGACGCCCGCCATCAGCGTTGCTCACTGCTCCTGCAACCACCGGCGTCGTCGGTCCTCTATGCGTCAGCCTCCTCTGTGCTAATTCTGTACGCGTTTCCTCCTGTTGCTGCATGATGTTTCTGCACACCTTTTATACTACTGACCCGACTATTCATGTCGCGCCATTTTCCAGCAATCCCAGACTAGTCCCCTGCTGCTCAGACATGGCAGCATCCTCACCACCATCCAGTATCCGTCACAAACTTACACTCAATGGAGGAGGTTGCACTTATACAATGTCATTGGACTGCTTTGCTCCTGGTCGAACTTTATCTTCACCCAATATTATGACTCTCATCTTCGGATTGGGACATTTGTGCATCGGGCTGTCAGGCATCCCACACTTGAAACACAACTCATTTCCTCCCACTCTTGGGTAGTTAGGTGTTGTTTCCCTCTCCCTCCTTGTGCCCCTTGCTTCGGTGCTTCTTGACTAGTCCCTCTTGAAGCAGGTCCCATTCGTCTGTCTTATTGAAACAATGACCAATTCTGTTGTTGTGAACCTGGGTGTAGAGTCTGCTGCCACACACTTCCATCGCATCCATTCAATGCGCGCGGTTTCCCACCATAGACTTGAAGGCCCACCCCTTTCCTTACTACTAGCTCAACATGCCAAAGCCAGACACATTGCTTGTAACCGTGTTTCCGTATTGTGTATACGAACCCAACTGCGAATCTCCTCTCACAAACCGTGAAGGAAATAACTTACATAATGCTACTTGGGTTGACGTGGCAGCAACAAAGCCAAACATTCAAATTGTTCAATATAATCCCGGACTGTTCCTTATTGTTGTAGTGCGGTCATCTCCTCATATGGGCTTTAGTTTTCCAGTTCACTAAATCGCTACGTAAGCTTTTCTTTAAACACTGGCCAAGTCACTTCTGGCTGAACTTCTCCTAAAATGAACCAATGGATCACAACACATTCCATGCTTGCTTGTGCGAGTGACACCTTCGCCTCTGGTGTTTGGTTGATCCAGAAAACAATTCAGCTCGTGTGATCCAGCCCCTCGGATCTCTACCATTAAAGATTCATTACCATTCCAGTGTCCTGTCCTTGCTTCCCTATACTGCCAGTCTCCACCAAATGCGACTCAGATAAATCTGTCAAAAACGAAGGATGATCTTCTTCTTGTTGCGACTTCTTCTCTAAGCATCTCACCAGGTCTGCGATATATTTGCAGAATTCGGCTTGCTCTTTAATTTTATGATCCCACCTCTGTTGGTTTTGGATTACATTTTCCAATGCCCATGCTAGTTCGGAGAGTGCATATTCGACCCTCCCCATCCGCTGTTCCACTCCTAGTTGTGCTTGGTGTTGCGTCTCTATTGAGATTCCTCTCCTTCAGGATCCGGTAGTTTGGACCAAATGATAAACACATGTTCCCCCCAAAGCATTCCTTTTGTATATGTGGACTAACACCTGGTGAAATACAGTATTGTAGAAGAAGAGAAGAGAAGAATCCCAAGCCCCAGGCCGTTACTCAGAATATTCCTCTCACCTTCTTCTCTCTCCCCCCTTCTTTTAAAATCACCTCACGAGGGATCCATAGCAAATAGCCGCGGGGACCATAACAAACAGCTCAAGTAGTTAGACTAGCTGTTGGTACCCTTTTGCCCCTCCTGGAATACACTTTCTAGGGGGTATCCCTTGCCCTATTACTTGTTTACATGTTTTGGGCCACTGATTAATTATCTGAGTTTCTGATGTCTGATTGGCGGTAGCTGCCATAAAATGATGTTTTTTTATTTATTTATTTATTTATGAATGGATGGATTGTTTTATGTGGCAATTAACGGGTTCTAATTTAAAAATTATCAACTTGTCTCCACCTCACTGTGGTCAGAAATTTTTATCTGTATCATGCATGGTTCACCACTTGATTGTCTGGGTTATTTTTTTTTGTTTTACGTGCTGCATAGGCCTTCAAAGCACTGCTAACATCTGCCACCTCAGTTGAACAGCTTACATCTCTTGGAGAACTACTATATCAGGTAATTGATCATTCATGTTGTCATATCTTTTTGCTGTGGCCAGTAATCATTTAGGTTATACTCTGTTTTTATTAAGCAATATACAACCTCTATTTATCTATACTTGAAATTCATTTTTGACACAAATTAATCAAAAAAGAGGAATACATGTGTTCTTGAAACATTTAATTATCTGATTATGAACTCTATAAATTAAATGTTTTAATTCATACATGTTCAAAAAACGTGTTTGTGTATTGTATTGTCTTCTACCTTGAGAAATAGAAGAAAACTGGTTCTTATAAATGCAGTCTGTAAACAGTAGAATAACTTAATTGATTGCAGGATAAAAAAAATACGGTAAAAAAGTAATTGATAAAGTGCCATCGTCACTCATGAAAAATCTGGGGATAGTTTTTGTAGAGATAGAAGAGGAAAAATGATCTTTGAATCAGCCCTTCTTATAGGTACATGAATCTTTATCTATCTTGATTTTAATGTGGCGCAGGAAGCATTTGGTTTTTGAAAATATTTTTTACTGTCATTTTCTCACAAAATATATAAGTTTTATGTGGGTTTTCAATGGGGGGTGGGGGAAAACCGAAAAAACATGTGTTTTTTTTATCTTATATTTTCGTTTTTGTTAAAATGGAGGAGCCACTAACCCAATACCCAAGATGCCTCTTAAGAGAGGCCTTGAAGTTTATTTATAGAGGATTATAATGACAACAAAACACCCAAGTCCGATGTGGGACACAGACTCCAACACTCCCCCTCAAGCTAGGTCTACCTAGCTTGGATAATAATTAAAGAAAACAAAACAAAGAAAACAAAGAACACTGCTAACACTCCTCTTCAAGCTGTACATACCCAACTTGATTACAGAACAAGATGAAACAAAAAGAAATCCGCGATCGCAACTCCCCCCTCAAGATGAAAATAATGGATGATGTTACTGAAAAAGATGTGCCAACCAAGGAACAATGCCCATCATGCAGAACCAACTAGAATAACTGAAAATGGAATAGATTAGCAGGAATAGCCGGATCGACCCTCGACAGGAATAGTCGGGTTAGGAGCATCTAAGCGTGCAAGAACAAAATGCGATGAAATTAGATGTTCGGCATGAAAGACGTGAACTGGTGTGGCAAGGTGACGGAAGGGGCGATGCAAAACGGGCAGAGGGGGGGGACGCCTGGATCGTACGCACCTGGATTAGGAAGGGGACGTGGGTGCAGTAGGGGAGGGGGTGAAGGAGGCGATCAACAGGAATGACGGTCGAATCACCAACAGACGGTTCTTCCCGTCGATGGAGATAATGGGGTAGGATGGGTTGATGGAGTCGAACCAGAGGGTGCGTTGCATGCACCAGACCTTGTACGGTGGGAGGTCGCAGGAGTTGCTCGTGCTCAGAGGATAGGGAACGACGGTGTAGCCACATCTGGGGCACTCCTATGCGGTGATGGTTCTGCACGCCCACAGCAGCAGTAGCACCGCTGCGAGGATCAGTGGAGGATGGCGTAACTTCATGTGTGCGCGATGCAGGAACTCCCGATAGAGGACGATGATGACGACAACATGAGGTGTCAGCGTCGGTGGAGGTTCAACGTTGGAGCTTGGAAGTCGGGCACGATGGCGATGGGTTTGACCGGCGATAGGGTCGTTCATAGGAGATGGCGGCGCTGCGGAAGGGCAGGGGTCGATGGGGGGTGGCCGACGGCCCGTCATAGATGGGGCCGACGTGCAAGGATGGGCGACGCGTAGGGAAGTGTCGACGCGAAGGGCTGGGAGATGAATGGAGACCTGGAGAAGGGGGGTGTCGCGTCGGGGGATGTCGCAGCTGCCGGGAAGGCAGCGAGGAGGGGCGGAGGGGCTAACAACATAGGGGGCAGCGACTGAAATGGTGGCTAGAGCTGTCGCCCCCCTTGTGGGGGAATATGGTAGGATGAACAAGGGGTAGGTTAGGACCTACTGCTCTGATACTATGTTAAAATGGAGGAGCCAGTAACCGAATACCCAAGATGACTCTTAAGAGAGACCTTGAAGTTTATTTATAGAGGATTATAATGATAACAAAACACCCAAGTCCGATGTGGGACACAAACTAACAATTTTCATTTACCTAATCAAACACATTTTCTATTTTTTTAAGAAAATGTAAATGTAAAATATTTTCCTTTGCCAAACTCAGCTTTAAATTTTGGATTTGCTTTTAGATGATCATAATTCTTTCCATTTTTTGATAGGAACCCACACCAATAGTAGAAAATAACAGACACAGTATGGAATATGATGACAACTTACAGCAGAATTACAGACGATAAGAGAAGAAGAAGAAGAAAGAAGGAAGAACTCGAGAGGTTGTGAAGCTCTCCCGCCCAAGCCGAAGCCGCTTCCAAACCAAATGACCGAATACCAGAATATTCTCTTCACCCCCCTTCCTCTCACCCCTTGCACTTTTTTATATAATGGAACCTCAACATCCACGTGGTCCCAACCTAACAATATACCAACCATAATCTCTCTCCATCTAACAACTAATATTCCCCAGCTAAAAAGACACTTATACCCCTACTCCCCTATAACAGGTCTCTATAACTACCACCGTCCCGAAAAACCACCTTGTCCTCAAGGTGGTGGATCCTGCCGTCATGTCAAACAATCTCTCATACAAGTCGTGCTCCATGTAGATGAGGACAAAGTTCTCTGATCGTGCAATCGTGCCAAGCAATTAACCAAATGGGCCGCCCTACTCCATGGGCCAGTAACGCCTGTTGGCAATGCACCTTGACTTTAATTATTCCCCAGGCAATCTCCTAGACGAACTGTCCAGCACTGTAGATCCTTCGTGTGTGCGGCAGCCCGAGCATAGCGACGTTCCAGGCAATTTCCCATATAGTCCTTCTCGGAAGATGATCAGCCTGCAGAAGGTCTGTCAGCGGTTTGCGATGCTGCTCCTTTCGGTGTGAGGGGTCGTGATCCGTCATGTGCTTTCGATAGGTCCCAGAGATCTCCATCAGAATAACATTTGCCCCCTCCAAAGGAAGCTGAGGGAGTGGCATGTGCTGCTTTTTGTATGGCGCGACTGGTGTTTGTCGAAACAAATGTGCGGGCACCCCCATTAAGTTGGCCGACACCATGACAACACTAGGTGTTACCGGTGGCGTCAATGTGTCCGGCTGCCCCTCGCTTATAATCACTAATGTAGGTGTGTCTATAGCCAGCTCGCCACTCTATTGTGTCGTTGTCTCCTGATGGCGCGGCGCCCCGGCTACTTGATGTTCCGCTACACAAGTAGGACATAATTCCACCATCAATGCGTGGCTGGACAACACCCCATCGTCAAACTGTGTCGTCATCAAACAACCCAAAGTTGAAGTTTTCATGTTGCTAGTAACAGGGATCGTGAAAAATGCAGCTCGTTGCGCGTCCGCCCCCAGCTTTCTCGGTCCACCAGCGTCAGTGTCGGCAGCAGACTGCACAGAGACGGAGTGTACCTCCTGTTGCGCGGTCAGTAGTGGTAGTGAATGCACTGCCTGTGAACACGAGTTGACCGCCTCTGTAGTCGGTGTCGATTGAAGTGTCGCCCTGCGATTCACCGGGACATCCTCTGGCGCATGTTGCTGCAGTGATGGGGGGAAACTCTTCCATCGGCTGCTACAGGTCCTCACAACGACGCATCCACTGTAGCATCGTTTTCCGAAATTCCGCCTCTTCACGCCAGTGGCGGTCCCATTTCTCCTCCCACATCTGCTGGTCGGACTGCATGTGTAGCAGCTGAGAGTCGTCCTCCAGCAGAATTTTTTGTTTTGTTTTGTTTGTTCTTTTGTTTCCCTCCCAAGGCAGAAAAGTGGGCCGCCTCCTTTATTTTTTTCTCTCTGTTTTTTTTTGGTACAGAGAAGTAGGGCTCTCGCCTTTTTTTTTAGTACCTGTGTTTCCCTCCGATGGAAAAGTCGGCCCGCTTGTGTTTTTTTTTTGGTTTTATGTTTCCGCGCCTGTAAGGGTCTTGTTCTCGAACGGACCCCGCTCCTTAGAGCCGAAACCGGCCGAGCATATCGGCCGGTGGTGCGCGGCCCCTCAGCATTGCACACTGCGCGGCTCCTCAGCAGTGCGCGCAGTGGCAGCAACGGTTTTCTCCCACTTTGGTGACGTCACGACTGGTAGCGTCGAAGGCGGGCGTGGTTCCTCTCCGTCGTGCAAAGTTTCTCCGGCAGAAGTCGGTTGCGCTCGACGTGATGCGGCTTCGCAAGATGTGATCTGGCGGGTCACCGCTGCCGTGGAGCCTGGCGGGTGCGTTACCGGCGAGCTGAGTCGTGGCAGTGGTGACTCCTGCAAAATGGACAGTGCGTCTGGTCGTCGAGTGGGTCTTCTAGGCTGTGCGACCTATGAGTGAGGACCGGACGAAGATTGAACAACGAGCTAGGAGTGCACGTCCGCACTGGTCGGGAGTGGGCAACGCGCGTCCCGTCTGTGCACACCTCCGACTGGTGAAGTTGTGTGCGGTTCGTTCAGCGCGCAGGAAATGAATTGGGCGCTGTTAGTTCGGCAGAGGAAGAAACAGCGGGTGCTCCGGCAGCAGAGGAAGAGACGAGAGGGTGAGGGTGCTCCAGCAGTAGGAAGCAGAGGCAGGTTGGACCAATTGATAGGAACCCGCACCAACAGTAGAAAATAACAGACACGGTATAGAATATGATGACAACTTACAACAGAATTATAGACGATAAGAGAAGAAGAAGAAAGAATGAAGAACTCGAGAGGCTGTGAAGTTCTCCCACCCAAGCCGAAGTCGCTTCCAAACCAAATGGCCGAATACCAGAATATTCTCTTCACCGCTCCTTCCTCTCACCCCTTGCACTTATTTATAATGGAACCTCAACATCCACGTGGTCCCAACCTAACAATATACTAACCATAATTTCTTTCCATCTAACAACTAATATTCCCCAGCTAAAAAGACACTTATACCCCTACTCCCCTATAACAGGTCTATCATTTTTTCTATTTCTATTTTCATTTTCGAAAAAATGTTTTTCATTTACATAATTCAATACATTTCATAATACGTTTTAAAAAATTGGAAAACTAAAATGTTTTTCCAAATTCGATTCAACTTACATGTCCATCCCTCAGCTGCTTCGACCCAAGATCAAGCTCAATCATACAAGTTAGACAAAATGTTAGTAATAGAAGAAGAATAAATTGGAAAGTCGGTCTTCAATAGATTGCCTTTGACCAAGGTGCTTAGTCCTTGAAAGTAACCAGTCTTGGATGCTAATAAAGCAGAGAAATGTTATTAGAAGAAGCTAATTGAATGAGTTTTATTAGAGAGAACCGAATAGTGTTGTCAGTCGACCATTGGCATATGTTCACACGCAAATTAGGTTTATCCATTTAGATCAACAAGCTCCCAGCTACTGGACCTTTAATTTGTTCATTTTGTAGCGTTCCATTTATGAAACAGCTAATAAAACCTTGCGATGTTAGTTTTCAATTTTGTATATTTTTGGGCATTTAACTTGATTTTTAAGTTTGATTTTTATTAGTTTTTGCATAAGATGATAGAAATTGTAATATATATAGATCAATTTCATATGAAATGTACATCATGAATCTACAGGTGCTACAGATCTGCAACGCCTTACAACATTAAATGATAAAATTGTTTTCTGATTGGATTTCTGATTGAAGCGCAGAAGCTTTTATTACATTAACTGTACCTAGCTTTCCAATGCTGCTGTCTAGCATAGAGAGCAATGTGGGCTGAGCACACGACATTTATAAAATTACTTGATTCAACTAGAAACAATAACTTGGTTGAAAAATCAGATTGCACAATAATAAAATAGTACAAGCTAAAGAAAATTTTAGTGTTATTGCTTAGTGTCCAGCCCTATAATGCAGATGCCACCCTAATTTTATCATTTTTTAGTTTGATCGTTGCTCTCCCCTCTAATGCAGTTGCAAACAACAAGACTTCTGCTTATTTGAAATCAATATCTGGTTATGAATAACGTGCGAGTGGGTTTTGCAGTGCCACTACAGCTATAGTGCGTGTGGGCTAGGGTCAGATGGAACAGATAGGCTGGTACAACTTGTGCAGGAAATGCAACAAAGAAAACTGTCCAACTATGAGGACGGGACACTTTTTGGCGCAAAGATCACAGGGGGAGGTTCGGGCGGAACTGTGTGTGTGATCGGCTGGAACTCTCTGAGGACCAGCCAACAAATTATCGAGGTATTTTAGTGCTCATTGAGAAAAGTGCCCTGTTTGTTTCTTGTCCATTCTTACGTCTTACACAGATTTCTGCATTAAAATATTATGAATTGCATTCCCTTTTTCCATTTTCTGAGGCATCAATAATTGCTTTTTTGTGTCTGAAATTTGCAGATTCAGCAGAGGTACAGGAATGCAACGGGATATTTGCCGTTGATTTTTGAGGGCTCATCACCTGGTGCTGGGAAGTTCGGATACCTGAGGATTAGGCGCCGCCTCAACTAGTATGCTTCGCAAACGTGGTCCAATTGTTTAATTATCTAGGCTAATATGTCATTTGTTCGGATGTTTTTATCTTGAACAAAGGATATGAACATTCTTTCATATTTTAATGTCAATCTTATGCTATTAGGCATTTTCCCTTATGAATAAAAATTGTAGTTGATAATGAATATCATGAAGTTCACAGACGAACGTGAAATGATTGAGTATTATTATGAACTGTGGTTTAGAAGTAGAAACTAAAGATTTTCTTGAATGAATTGCTTTATTGAATTGAATTTTTATTGCCTATACCGTTACCTGAAAATGTCTAGCTGTTCCTTGATTACCAGTTGTCTTTCTTATCCATTGTTATTATGCCATGTGAATTGTTAGAAATTATTAATGAAGTTTTGATGTTATTATTCATCTTTAAATCCTCAGGCTAAGTAATGTCTTGATGTTTAGTTTATTGGAAAAGATAACTAGTTTATTTTCATGTTTTTACAATATTGGATATTTTGGATGTATTGCTAAGCATGTATTCTGGTTTTTCAGTTTTGGTTTAAAAAGTATAGCATTCATTTCCATTCATTCTTGAATGAATTATAAGTCAATAAAATATGTTTAACCTTTGGTTAAGAGGTTGCATTGGCGATGATGTAAAAACTGCGTCATGAGGAATGAGAAGGGATAGTTCCTCACTTGGTATAGTCTGAACCTCTTTAAAATGAATCTATGGTTTAATTGAAATTGTTGGCATGTCAAAACTCTTACCTTTAGGAACGGGTAACCGAGATAACAACCTATAGGTGGGAGAGTGGTCCAAAGTTTGATCAAGCTCAATGACTGAAGGTGACTGTGGACTTAGTATCTTGGTCTTGGGTGGTAAGCGTGGGATAATCAGGCAGCCATGAATTCAAATAGATGGATGTGTTTTTGCTTTGGATTAGTTTCTTCCTTATCCTTCTTCTTTTTTCTCCCCTTTGATTGTTTAGTATGCAACGAGCCATTTTGATTGTTATTGTATACCCTCTCTCTTACTCTCGTTAATTATCACTTTGATCTTCTTTATCTATGATGTCTTCCTTTATTGTTAGGTGATATGAGATGGGGGTAGTCTGAGTGTTATTATGGATGGGGTTCTGGCAACGAGGCAGAGGTTGGATTTTGTTGGTGAGACAATGGCATGAGATGTGTGTGTTCCCTTGGGGATGTGCTATTTCTTTTGGAGAGCAGTGGTTTGTGGTGATGAGAAGTTGAGTAAATTTTATGGGAAATTTATTTGGGATGTTTATCTCAAGTGGGTGTGACTTCCAAGTACGTATAAGAATTTTTGACAAATACTTGGTGATATGTTGGGTAGATGACATTGAATGTGTGTTTAGTTGATTTATCTCGAAACTGATCATTGTAAGGTCATGTGGGATGGTGTATGGGACACAATGGTATGGGGATGATTTATTATTTGACATAATAGGTAATATACTTTATAGTTCCAAAATGGATATTTTATAGTACCACTTGATTGATATGTTTTCTATTACTGCTTGGATGCCCTATGGATTAGTATGGTGTCCGTGCAACAGAGCAAGATTCCACTAGGACATGGAGTGAGGGTGGCCAACATTGGAAAAAGGTACTGATGGCACATTGCCATGTCTGTTTAGTTTTAGTATTATGGAGTTTCACTGTCATTTTATTCTGTTTATGGGCTGTCGTTTTTTGTATTTTGGCAGGACCCCACTGAAGGGCTCTTTTCTTTTTATGTACAAGTTACAGGTGTTGGTTTGTCAAACATACAAATGGGTTATGTTGGATTTTCTATAGAATTGGGTTATGTTAAATTTTCTATAGAATCTGGTAATGATCTAGATTGTTTCCAAAGGAGAGTAAATCGTTTCCTAATGATCTACTTTGAATCTCTTGCTAGGCATTGACCCTCTACAATCAGAGAACATGCCCGGGGTAGTGGCAGTTCGGTTCAGGTCAATGAAAAGGATGATTTGGGACTTGAGAAGTAACCCATAAATAGTCCTAATCAATCTATTTACAGTGGAAACTCATGTTACTATGGATATTTGAGTGTTTAGCCTTAGTGTTTTCTAGAATACTTTCTCAGGGGAGACTTAATTAATGAAAGTCACCCACATGTTTTTTTTATTGCTATTGACAGTATATGTTTGGCATGTTATGTGCTTCTAGTGGTATTTTAATGTCTTGAAAAGTGGGTAAAATGTTTTATTATTTCAAAGGTAAGGAAAATGGTTTTACAATGATGTGTTTCAATTCTTAGGATAATTCATAAATCAAATATAAATATGCATTAGATCTATGATAAAGTCTAATTTGTTACCATGAAATTTGGTATTCATCTGATTTATGACTAAATCAAAATCCAATTTCTCTCATGTTCATCATTCTTGAAGAGTTTATGAGTTTTATATAGAAATCAAGAGAATTATCATAGTTTGCTTTGAATTATGGTTGGTTAATCATTGAAATCATGATTTGGATGAATCTAAAGATTTTTTTTATTGTTCCTTGGGTTGAGATATGCCTATGGATCAACCAGTGTAAGATTTTGTGGTTTTTGAAAGGTTCTTCCAAAGCCTTACAAAAGGTTGGTAGATTTCCACTAGGCTTTTGGCAGTTTATCTGATCTTTCTCAAGTATATGACTTTATGTGGTACTGATCATTGTTTGGTGGTACACCGAAGGACCTAATAAATTTTAAAACCACTAATGTTTTTGGTGATTTCTCTCTTTTTTCACGAAGCTTCATGGTAATATTAAATGGTGGCTGATGAAGGTTTTTTTAAGGTATTTCTATGGATGAATCTGGTTGATCTTTGGTTAAGGCTTCATGTATTGGAGGTTTCTTCTTATTTTCTTTTTCATAAAAGTCCTTTAGAAGCTTAACGATGATGATTTGATTTTCTTCTATGCTAGATAAGTGGTTTTGGGGGTTTTGATTCATTTTGAGATTGGGTTCTCGTGGTTTCAGTTGTGAAAGTGTGATTCCTAAAATATGCGATGCAGATGCATGATTCTTGTGATTATTTTTTCTTAGATTTCTCAGGGTGGTGATCATTCCTAGGTTGAGGATTGCATGCTTTATTTTTGGGATGTCTTGAGATCCAAGATGAGCTTAGTGGTAGGTGGGGTTACCCTTAGAGTCTTTAGTAAGAACACATTCCATTGTTTCTCTTTGTTTTTTGTCCAAGTTGAGGATTGAGTTTTTTAAGCCATGGGAGCACTATTGGCACATGATGTGGACCTTGGACATTGTGTTATGTGGTGCGATGTGATGTTGAGGCTAAGTACATGTTGTTATAATGATGGTAAGGTTCATAATTCATGGTGGTTAGTATAGAGATTTCTTAAGATCCTTTAGGGATTCCCATTTTTGGGAGTGAGTTTGATCTTATTGGAGGACTTGATAGGTTGTTTAACTATGAGTTTTTGTGATTCATTTGATGTAATGGAATAGTGATTTTTTCAATGTAATTGAGATCAGAGATGCAATCACCATCCATAATCATGATTGGGTGTAACCTAATATCTAATGGGTGAGAGTCTCCTTGAGATGAATAACTCTGTAGGTTTTATCCATGATATGAGTAGTGAAGGAGAAATTTGTAACCATGGCGTATGAGTGACTTTGGTGGGAGTTTATTTGCGAGGGAGAAATTCCCATCTCAGTATGAGACTATCTCAAATACTTAAGAGTTAATCTGAATCAATAGAGGCAAAATACAATGTTTCTTAGGATAGGGTGCCTAACTAGTGGGAGTGTCCATTGTTGATGATAATGATTTGGCCTTAGAAAAGGGACTCTTATGAAAACATCAGGAGCACTAATGATAGTCGATTCTAGAAGAAGAGTAAAAGGAGAAAAAGAAAAAATGAAGAAAAATAAGAAGACAATATTTATGTGGTTTGGGAATAGTTCCTACATCCATGCAGAGGCAAAACAAATTCACTATATCTGGGAGAAAGATACAGGGCACAAACTCAAAGTTTAGAAATCCTAGCTTGAAATGAGCTCATAAAGTAACATGGAGCTACAATAACCTGCATTGCTACAATGTCAAATATGCACTGTAGGTCCACTGTGCTATAATAACAGTGGTAATAAGTCTGTGGAGCTACAGTACCCATGCTAGTAAGATTTGTGCTGCTACAGTACCATGCCAACAAGGTCTACACTACTATAATATTGTTGTAAGTGTCACAAACTTGGGTCGATCTTGAATCGGGCACCCGAGTTAGCCCGCAACATGACTCGAGAGACGTTCTTGATCCTCTTAGGTTGGCAACTAATGCAGGGCATCAAAT